>JAMKCH010036995.1:0-38028 GCA_023653785.1 Ophioderma brevispina
CTTTTTGCACTCCTGTCAGATCAAAAATGGAAAGAAATATGTGGTAAGAATTTTAGAGATTTTGAGGATTCGAAATATAGATGGTTTCAATATAGACTTACTCAGAATTATAGCTACGAATATAATATTACACAAGATGAATATTCGAGAAAACGATCTTTGTACATTCTGTAGCGAAAACAAGGAAACCTTTATGCACCTTTTAGTGGAGGGGCCTATGTTCTCCAGAGAGTGATTTTATGAAGTTCGTGTTAATTGTTGGCAACCACTATAAATGTATTCTACTGGGACTGACTATTCAGAAAAACGATGTTGCCATTTTTTCTGTTGACCTTTAGTGACCTTGACACGAGGTCAAAGGTCAAAGCGGTCATACGTCGTCCAAAGTATATCGACCTTGGTACCAAAATGTGGCAAATTTCATAAGGAATGTTGCACATGATATTTATTTTATTACTTGAGCTTTTGTTTTCTTGTTATATGCAAATAAGCTAATTAGAGACATGCATAAATTTACCATTATTCAGACTCCAGTCCTGTCCAAAGCAAGAGTTAGGCCTCATGTTTTTGTACTATGTAGAGTGAACCCTACACAACCCCCTTATACCTTCCTTTTAATGCCCATGGCTAAGTAAACAAAGTTGTTTTATGAAAATGTGCAAGAGAAAATGGTTGATGTAGTTTATAATACCAAATCCATGGAGTGAATTGTTGTTATAACCGTGAAACAACCACAATTCGCACTGCAGAGACAAAAAAAAAAAAAAAAAAAAAAACAACAACAACAACAACAACCAAGCATTTATATAGCGCCCCACAAAGACCGCAGCGCTTTACAAAAATAAACATACATAATAAACAAATAACAATATTACAGACCTAAGCAATATACATCAAAGTACAAAAAGTATACTAGTTATCTTTTCAGTCTCAGTCTACTATACTATAAAAGTATACTAGTTATCTTTTCAGTCTCAGTCATATGTGTGATGTTTTAATTATTCTTTCCATCCAGAGCCGGGGGATTGGTCATTGTTAAGGGGATATCATGCGCGACCAAAGAAACACGTAAAAGGGGTATTTTTTAAAGATTGTGCACGATACATACGTAACGTGAAAAAGGTAGCAAAAACACTGGAAATCTGGAAAAAATCTGTACTTTTCACACTTGAGCTTGCATTAGGGTACGATTTGGAAATTTCGAGTTTGTATTGTATTCGACTCATTCTGTGTAAATGAGCTAATCAGTATACAAAGAAACAAATTTGTACTTGCTTAGGGGTCAAATATTGCCAATACGTATTAAGGGTAGGATTTTACACTTGCCATACTTGTTTAGGGGTGCTTTTAGACCTATCAAATTACTTGTACTTGTTTTCGCGGTACTTTTTGAAACTCCTCGTTTAGGGGGCGCGGGACTTTGAAAATGTGGATTTTTTGGTAAAAGCAGACTAACCCCCTAAAAATGGTCTTTTTTGAGCATCTCATCACTAAAATGTGGACTTTCTTGTCAACTTTCTCTACACTTTGGATCATTTTTATGGACAAAATCAACAAAACGTCAACCTTTTGCACCTTATGGGATTTGTGTGTGTGTTTGTGTGGGGGTGTGAATGCGACCTGTTGCTGATCTCATGATAATCAGCCAGTGCCCACATTCATGAACAAAACTCAAAAGCTTAGTGAATGGTTTTGAATTAGGTTCTGTAACAAGTAGATCATCACTTTTTGACTATTGGCATACTGCACAGAGTTTTAAAATTGGTTCCCCGTCTTGGTCTTTAGGCATCAGAAAGACTTTCTGGTCTTTAAGATGGCATCTTCCAGCTAAAATGCAAACAGTGCACAATTCTAGACACAAAAAATATGAAAATTTCACCAATATAGATGTGCTATATACTAAGAGAGCGTATGCAATACAACGTCATACATGTATGAATGAACCCACCAATCTTAACCCTCGTCTACCGAAGGGGGGTTACCACCCCTGACATGTTCCCTCCTTTTCATCCAACACAAACATCCCCTGGGTATAGGAAGGATACAGGGTGATCCCAACGGATGGAGGGGGGGGGGGAACACCCCCCCCCTTGCGGAGATTTCATGTATGTAATATAAAGTGAAATTCAAGATGATACCAGTGGAAAAAACCTTGAAACACAGGAACATCACAGACCCTTGATTTGGTACCAATAAATAGTTATGGTCCTCCGCTTCCATTGATACCAAATGAGTCACCAACATGCTAGCATTACGTCACAATGACGTCATAAAAGTTCGCATGTCAGCAAAACTGCCATTTCCATAGACACACACAGTAAAACTTCAATTTTTCGCCAAACGGGTTAGGAAAATCAATTTTCATGCGGTTTTTTGACTCTACTTGAATTGGGAAATGACTAGTTTTATATAATGACACATTTTTAGAGCTATAATAAGGTGTTTGAGTCGCTAAAATTGGCGAAATATCAATTTTCCACTCTATATTCCGTATTTTCGGTACTTTCCTCAACATATGACGTCATGGTGACGTCAAGGGGGATTGTTAGTATACTTATTTTGTAACAATGGAAAGAAGAAACTTAAGCTATCCTTTGGTACCAAATTCACAGTAATCGGGTGTTTAGTAACGAAATCACAGGGGGGTGGTAACCACCCCCCCCCCCCCCCTGTTTCGGGAGTTTTTGTTACAAAAAATGGCTCCGGAAGACGGGGGTTAACCAGTTTTCTCCAAGGTCTGTGACAGGATTTCCCAGGATAATTTAATGCTATATGTGCCGATGAACCATTATACACAATGATCTTGTGAATCGATTCAGGACCTATACGCTCTGCAATGAAGTTTGTCCTTTCAGTATGGCATGCCAACGTGGTTATACACTCAGCAAAAAAAGTCCCCGTCTGATCTTTTTGACGTAACTCGAAAAAGTAATTTAATTTTAGTTTTATTATTCAAAAATGATGGATGAGCAAATTTCTTACGCACAAATGACAATTTACTTTTGGCCCGATAGGACAATTTTTTTTTAACCATTCGACAATGGAGTTTTTCTCAATTAGAAGCCCAATATTTCTAAAATTGTAGGAAAATGATGTCACTGTCCTCAATCTGAAGTTCAAACTTGTGCCAAATTTGCTTAAAATGTAAAAATTTTTTAGCAAAAAGGGAAATTTGGTTTAAATTTGGCCAAAATTCATTCTGGATAGCGACAGGGTCCTTTTTTGCAAAAAATTATATAAGCTAGATGGGTCCTACTTCCTACTCTCGGAGGCATGTCCCCTACAACCAAATGGTGAGACCACCCCCACGGGGTATAAGGTGACTCTATACTTGATATTGCTTAGACAAGAAGTTCAAGGTCTCTGGATGGAAAGAATATAATTCATCATACATATTTAACGAGACAAGTATCAGTATACATACTTTTGTCTCTGAGTGCGAATCGTGGTTATTTCACGTAATAACGACATTCCTTCTATTTTCTTGGTTTTCACTTTACTTGCCATGTGTATTTATTAGCAGAAAAGGGGGGTTTTGTAGGGTTTATTCTACATTCAAGAAGAGTTTTTATAGATGACTGTATTATGCAAAAACTTGAGGCCTAACTCTGCTTTGGACAGGACTGGAGTCTGCAGAAAGGCAATTTTGTGCATTTATTGACTCTAATTAGGTTATTTGCAAATAACAAAAAAAGTAAGGTCAAATAACCAAATAATATCATAGCAATGTTCCTTGTGAAATTTGCCACCTTTTGGTACCAAGGTCGATATACTTGGGACGATGTATGACCATTTTGACCTTGACCTTTTGTACAGTCCACTAAAGGTCACGACAAAATGGCAACCATCGTTTTTCTGATAGTCATACCCAGTACTATACGTTTATAATGGTTGCCAACCATTAACATGAACTTCACAAAATTTTACATAGGCCCCTCCACTATTTTCATCCAGTGCCGAACGGCAGTTTCTAACTGGTACGATTTCAAGCAATGGATCAATATGCAAAATTCCGAACAAATTTGATAAGTGATTTACGCCGCCATTTATAATTCTTTTTTGGGTGTAAAGCGACCAGTCTTCAATTATATTTTAGTATTAGCCAAATTTCATTTATACAGAGCCTATGATTTAGGAATATCCTAACTTAAATGGTCTCAAAAAGAAAAAAAATATAATAATATTATAAAAAAACAAAAATTTTTTTTTGGGCTCATCGTAATCATTGCAGACTATAGCGTACTTGTACGTATACGTATACGTACAAGTACGTACATACGTCACCAATTAGAAAGAATACAAAAGATATATTACAAAATCCTCTCAGTATCTCAGTTTTGAGATGAGCACAAAATCGGATACAAATTTCAGAACGGATGCCAACAACATTATTAACAAATTCTATGTGTCAAAATTTTGATATTCATGTGTCGAAATGTAATTATTGAAAAAAATGTCACTGCTGACGTCATATCAATTTTCATAATTACTATCCTTTTATTTAAAAAAGATATCAAAAATCCGCACCTACATTTGTTGATAAGCTTAAAACTCTATGTAATGAAGATTTGGCAGCTTTCAGACCTGTAAAAATAAACGTCCCTGGTGAAATGTTAAAACCTAATGCATTTATTTAAGACGTTGCCATTGCATTGTGGGAAATTCTGACGTATGTACGTACTTTGTGCGTATACGTACTTGTACGCTTCTTCTGAACTGGGAAATGCAATTAAAAATTTTTGAAAAATATGGCAAGTTCTTGGCAACAATTAATGCATTAAATTGTTATTGGGTATATATGTGATTTTGACAATCTTTGGCTATAGACATAATGGTCTAAACCCCCCCCGTTTCAACTTTGTTAACTATAGATTACTTGAGATCAAATTGGAAAAAAAATTTTTTTTCTCAGTGGTCTTGTTCAGTGGGTACACATAATGTTAATAGTTTTTGTATATTTATGTTAATTGCAATTTTAATTTTTCTGTTATGTATTAATTTTAAAGGTTGTGATTGGCATCTGGTGGGGCAATTTGGTATGTTTTTTTATCCCAACCTGCCAGACCCGAGCACAGGTAAGAAAAATCAAATTTCCCATTGGCAAACGGTCATACCCCCCCCCCCCCCCCCCCCGACATGGCTGCACTGTGTAACTAATAGTCGGGAAACTAGATCGCGCTATAAGCAAATGGTCAAAAATGTTTGTGTCTGAAGAAAACCTATTTTTCTCATTTACACTGTGAAAAATCGTTTGTTCTTGAAGTTATGAGCAAAATATGCCCCATATTGGTCGACAGAGTACTCTATGGGCGTATAAAATCGCGTTTTTAGCTCGAACAACAAACGGAATGAAATAATCGGCGCGAAACTTTAGATAGAAAGGGCCTTCACCCCCAAACCCTACAAGATGAAACTCTTATATCTTAAATCGGGCCATCTTCTCTTTATAACTCATCTCGGTCAGATGAACCGCTGGCCTAAGACTCATAATGGCGTGCGCAGAATGACTTCTGATACCCATATTGACCTTTGACCTCATTCCACGCTCCAGAAAAAAAGTGGCAAACGACACGTGCGGTTCCGGGAGCGCTGTATTTTAAAGACTGGTGCAGATCCGTCGGAACCATGTATTTAAGTTCGCTGTTCAGAATTGTTCAGGAGTTATTCACCGTGCGTGCGAGCGTGGCAGCGTGAACGCAGAAGTAAATGAAAATTACGCGGCGATTGGCCGTGTGAGTGTCATGCCAACAAGCAACTTGTGACCTTGATCTCACGTACTGTTGAATTGTACGATTCGTCAATATCAGTAGGCATTGTAACATGCGTGGCCCACAGACGCGCATCAAAAACTTTTGAACATTTCGCCGTGCAGATATTCCAATTGAGCTAGTAAAAGACCTGATTTTTCGCTAATTTCTTTCTGCAAGACTGTTATATTTGTTTTGTTCAGAATAACGTACATATTTCAAGAAAATGTATATACAGCGAAGGCAGGAAAAGTGTGGACAACCACAAACAGACGTTGACTGGACTTACTACCGATGCTGCTGCTGTCGGTGCATGTGACAAACTCATCCACGTGTGCTCATTCCTGCATTCGACGATATGAAGTCGATGTTGCAAGTGAAGTGAATGGAAGATCATACTTTCCACATGTATGCTCCTCATTCATTCATTTTTTCCTATGTCCATTGGGGGAAATTCTGGCACATCATCATCATCGGACATTGGTGTTTTCACTTTCAGAACAATCGCTCTGTACTCCAGATGCTGGTATCCATATTACTCACCATTCGCGTCGCTGTTGTGTCCGGCCAGGCATCTTATCATGGTACGCTGGTCATTCACGTCATCTGCATACGGACAGTAATCGTAGAGTCGACTTTCCTCTTCAGAAGTGTCACGGTCAATTTGTAATTTCATCGGCAAATTCCTGCTTCTTCTATGTCCTAACATGCTCACAAGCCTTCGCCCAATGTTCTGGAGTTATTTTGTGCAATTCTTCAAGAAGAAGTTTTTGTTTTACATTTGTTAAATTAATTCATTGTTATGCACTGCAACACACCTTTGGTTGGGTGGGCCCATATAAGCTCAATAGCATTAAATCGCAGGGGTAAGGTGGTAACCTTACCACGGTGTGACCATTTTCTTTTGCCAACTTGTCAATGGAATAATGTGGGGGAACGATCTTTGTTTTGTTGTATCAACTGGTTTAATTCAACTCGGATAATATCTTCACTGAAGTCAACATTGTGAGACATCCACCCAGTCTTGCCATTTCACCGGCTTTTCTACCACCGTTTGAATGGTTGAATTTTTTTCTTCTTATCATATCGACTCTATACGGAGCTTGTCGAGTATACTTAATCGAATTTGATGGTATATGAGGTATAATTGGTTCTAACCCGTCGGTTAAGCATGCACCATCCAGTTCATCATGGTAATCGGGGCCATTTTCCTTTCCTTTGATTCGAAGCTAAAAGACAGTTTAGGAATGAAGCCGTCTTCCTGAACCGTCGAGCGTGGGGATGATCAGGCAGATACCGCCGCCCTTTTCCGGTAGGTATCTTTAACCCTCCTGATCCTTTGTCATCCCCCCAACCTTTCCCAACGGTTGGTTGGGTTTAACCACTTCCTCTCCAAGTACACTATCTTTCCTCCCATTTGCTCGAATTTTCTCATGGTTTAAAAAATTATGCCTTTTTGTCACAATATCGCCGTCCTTTGACAATGTCCCGTGTTGGTCTTGTGCCATTTTTGTAACCCATAGGTTTAGTATCTCCTCAGAGTTGATATATATCCACGAATCTAACTGGCGCGTGACTTCCTCAAAAATTGTTTGCCACAGTATGCCAAGTTTTTGTTAACATAAAAGTTCTGAATTCCTCCTATCGCTCCTCTGTCAAACTCATCAACCGCCTCTTGATTCTCTCCTTTTGGTCCACGGTTTTTTCGGCGATGTCAAACAACCATTTTTTTTTCGTATTTCTGATGTATCTTTCTCACTCCTGTTTGCTTCGATTGTTGCCTTGACCGGATTTTTGGTCGCATTGGTAGAAAATAACTCCAAACATTAAGAATTATATGTGTTGCGCTTGGCTACAATAAGCTTTTCCACGACCTATATATTCATTATTCTATTCCAAGGTAGCTGGGTGATAAAATAGCTAATTTATAGAAAATAGTCGCTGAGAACAACATGTCACCGCTAGAGTGAATGATTCCCTTAAATTGCGGTAATAAGAAGATTTATGGTACAACATAGCAACCACTGCTACTTGCAGCACGCTCACATTTCCTTAACGATAGTTTGTACACATTAAAAATTAAACACGGCAAAATGAAAAATCAATAAGCCTCATTAATACAAATAAACTTTTCTCTCAAAGCATTTTGTATTTCAGTTATGTCTACTGCCTTAATAAACTAAAGAAATTAAATGTCTTAAAATAGGAGCAGACGACGCATTATATGTTATTACATTTTTTGATGTATCGATAACTTTCTAACAAATGGGTACGCTTTAACCTCCTGAGTCCACTTTACGTACCGAGGATATCTAGGATGTTTCCCTGTACTCGTTCAGTACGTAGTTGGTGTCCACAGCACGGTACGGTGAACCTCGCACTCGCAGTATACTTGGCCGCAGGACACCCCGAAGTCATGCGAACAGACCTAGAAATGTTCAGAGCATCGCTTGTGTTGTGCAGTACAGCAAGCTCGGGTCATCACGCTCCGCCCCTTTTAACAACGGCGCCCATGAATCATTGCGTATCGGAACTCTGAACATTTCTGACAGCGCCTTTAATACGGAATAAGCCAATCTCGCAACATCATTCCCGTGGAGAATTCTTTATTGAGGGCGGACGCCCACGATATTGCTTTTTATGTCGTCGTATCGAGTTGCCTTATATAGTGTAGCACTTTGTTTACTTATTTGTTCAAGCGTGAGGCGATAGGAAATTTTACAAATGCGGAAAAAATGGACTATACTCTAGTAGCTCATGGTGGTTTTTGTAAATGCAATATATGTCCAGAGCTAAACTCTTCAGGAATTCACTAAATGAAAGTCCAGGAACAATATTTGGTTGGTGAACATAATTTCCCACTGGACGACGGAAGGGGACGGCCGAAAATCTGAATGGCCACGCCCCTTTTTTGGGGGGTCATGCCGTTTTTGAGCTAGTTTTTAAGATAATTGTCAAAAAAACGATTTCCCATGTTGCGCACTAATACCCATTATGAATGAATTCATGAGGTTTTTCATGCCAAACAGGAAGGGAATTCACCATACACCTTGGAATTTGCTCTAACTCCCCTCAGGGAGGATAATGTTTGGAGAACTAAAGGGTAGGTCACAAATAAAAATCATCATCCTTTCCGTTCTAAAACTGGCAGCCCTTCAATTGTGACCTGAGCAAAATTGGGTAATATTAGGTGCAAAACACGTGCATTTGCTGTTATAACAGCGTTGCTCCACACTCATCAGTTATGAACTGTGTATTGGCACAAGCTATTGACCATTTTGAATTTCAACAACTGGGATTAAGCAATTTTAATGTTCATTACTACCCTTTCGTTTTCTGGGGGGGGAGGGAGTGCGGGGGGTCAAAAAGGCCCATCGTAAGTAAAGTGAAAAGATTTGTTTTAAACATTTTATAGGGACTTAATAATATCAAAGTTAAATGCTGTTTAATGGTCTTTAAATGATCTAACAGCACTAACTGTGTGCCCCTGTGACACATGAAACCCACCCACTTACCCTTTTGTGATTTCAGAATGAAAAAGTCTGCTAAATTACACAATGTTTTACCTACTGCGGCACTAATTGCCCCAATGAGGAGGGGCAGGAGGCAAGCTGCCCTCCCACACACACACACAAAAGAAACGTCTCGTGAAGTAGAGAGCCAAAATTGGGAAGGAAAAAAATGAGAAAAGGTGACAGTACAAAGAAGAAGAAGAAAGAGGAATAAAAGAAGTGGTTGGAAGAAATAGGGAAGAGGAGAATGTAAAGGATAGAGGAAAAAAGCCATGTGAAAAGAGAAGAGGAAGGGAGAAATGAAAAAAGAAACGCTAATGTTTTAGCTTAAATGGCCAAACCCAGGACCTTACGGGTCCTCTTTAAAGAGCAATAGTCTCTATCCCTGACTACATGGACGTGCGTCTCAGTCTTTCAGTTGGGTAATTTAGCGGGGGGCAAACTTTAGGGGGCATGGAATATTTGATATGTTGCCTGTTTAATGGTCACAGGCATGCAGTTTTATGTGTTTTTAGATGTTTTAAAGACCCTTCAGACACGGAAAGGAATATGCAATTTTTGTTTGTGACCCTACCCTTAGTGACCCCCATTCAATTATTACCCCTGAGGAGAGTTACAGCAAAATCCAAGGTGTTTGGTGAACCCCATTCCTGTTTTGCATGAAAACATTATGATTCCTTCATAATTGTAAGGTGCCGCCAATGCTGAAATCGGGTTTTGACAATTATCTCAAAAACCTTTGCCGTTTGGATATAAAAGGGTATTACTGACCCCCATTAATGTGGCCATTCCGCACATTTCGAGTGGGCTCGCACACACCTAGGTCCAACGGTTCGGTAGATACCGTCATAGTAACTTCGCTCAAAAAGGGGCGTGACCACCAAAAGGGGTCGTGGGTTATTTCAGCGGCAGTAGGGACATTAGGTTACAAACCAAAATATTGTTCAGGACCTTCAATGAGTGATTCCTGAAGCGTTTTTTTTAGCGCTGGGACATATGTTGCATACAAAACCACCAAGAGCTACTAAAGTATATAGGCGCTTTTACATTTATTTCGCTGGTAACTAGGAAATCATCCACCAAGAATCTGTTAGTTTTTTCTAGCGGCCGCCGTTAGGCGCTCCAAACTATTCCAGCAGATTCCCCTAACAGCTCCCTAACAGTTGTAGAAGGGAAAGGATATGATTTGAATCAAATATGCCTATATCGAGGACTCTGAAATAAATGTTCAAAACATCGGAAATCTGAAGTGATTTGGAGGATAGCTGTAGCAGAGAATGTATTTTTGATATTAAGGAATAAATTTTCTTGAGTGGTTGGGGTTCAACTAGTATTCACCGGACAGAACCCAGGTGTTGACATAGACGCGAACGCAACTCCGTCATAAAAAGAAATCACGTGCGGAGTGCCGCAGGGCCTTCAATTTTGGGGCCCTTCGCGGTTCTTAATCTATGTCAACAACATGGCCTTTGCGCGTGAGTTGCAAGCTTCTTTATGCAGATGATCGGCTGATGGTCTCGCACAGTGACGTCAGTTTCATTCAGGATCGGCTTAGTTTGGAACTTGATGCGGTCAGCGACTGGTTAATCAACAACAAGCTTTCATTGCACTTGGGAAAAACTGAGTCGATACTGTTTGGGAACAAGGCGTAGGCTTGCGAGGCACTCAGAGCTGAACATCATATGTAATGATACCAGGATTGAAGCGAAGTCTGAAATAAAATACCTTGGCCTGGACCTAGATCAGTCCCTTAGTGGCGAAATCACAGGTAACAAGGTGTTAAAAAGGGTTCACTCAAGGCTTAAAGCGGCACTGGCACATTTTCACAAAATATGAAATTTCTTCAATTGCTCTCAAATGATAGTCTAGGCTATTGGAAGAACAGAGATACATTTTACACATAAACATAACGTACTCAAAAACAGATATGGAGGTTAATTAGAGGTTAAAGACATCCAGGTAATTTGTAGGCTAACTTTAAAGTTTCCATAACTTTAATCAACAAATGTGTACATTACATGAATATCATAGACCCGTACTCACTGATATTAAAACCACAAAGGTTACAGACCGGTGCATTTCCTTGTGTTAAACGCCATTTTCATCGTCTGCTGATTTAATGTCGCCGGCGAATTAATTATAAAATCGTTCTGTGTCCCCATAAGGACGCTGATTTGGTCTTAAAGGTCCCTGGAAATGAGATGATAAACCTAGTCCAAATCTTTATGGGGCATTCCATTCCAATAAACAGGGCCACAAAAAAGAATACACTACCAGTGACTTAGTGAAACTATTGATTTTCAGTCAGTGCCATGAATAGATTCACACCAGTCACCTGGAATTTTCTCTGAAAAATCAATAGTCACTAATGATGTCATCACCAACCCAAATATTGAATGCTTTCTAGCCCCTCCTTGTAGACTTGACACAAACCACATCAATTATATTTGCATTTCCTGGACCTTTAAGTAGTGGAGGGGCCTTATGTTCTCCTGAGAGTGATTTTATGAAGTTCATGTTAATTGTTGGCAACCACTGTAAATGTATTCTACTGGGTCTGACTCTTCAGAAAAACGATGTTGCCATTTTCCGTTGACCTTTAGTGACCCTGACGTGAGGTCAAAGGTCAAAGTGGCCATACATCGTCCAAAGTATATCGACCTTGGTACCAAAATGTGGCAAATTTCATAAGGAATGTTGCATATGATATTTATTTTGTGACTTGAGCTTTTGTTTTCTTGTTATATGCAAATAAGCTAATTAGGGACATGCATAAATTTGCGTTATTCAGACTCCAGCCCTGTCCAAAGCAAGAGTTAGGCCTCATGTTTTTGCACAATGTATAATGAACCCTACACAACCTTATTATACCTTGCTTTTAATGCCCATGGCTAAGTAAACAAAGTTGTTTTATGAAAATGTGCAACAGAAAATGGTTGAAGTAGTCTATAATACCAAATCCATGGATGAATTGTTGTTATAACCGTGAAACAACCACGATTCGCACTACGGAGACAAAAGTTAGTATACTAGTTATCTTTTCAGTCTCAGTCATATATGTGTGATGTTTTAATTATTCCTTGATCCAGAGCCGGGGGCATTGGTCATTGATAAGGGGATATCATGCACGACCAAATGAATGTGTAACCCAGGCTAAAGAAGAAATAAAACAAAACAGACAAAACCAAAGAAACACGTAAAAGGGGTATTTTTTTCAAGATTGTGCACGATACATACGTAACGTGCAAAGGGTAGCAAAAACACTGAAATCTGGAAAAAAAGGGGTGTACTTTTCACACTTGAACATTAGGGTACGGTTTGGAAATTTCGAGTTTGTATCGTATTTGGCGCATTCTGTGTAAATGAGCTATTCAGTATACAAAGAAACAAATTTCTACTTGCTTAGGGATCAAATATTGCCAATACTTATTAAGGGTAGGATTTTACACTTACCATACTTGTTTAGGGGTGCTTCCTATCAAACTCCTTGTTTAAGGGGCGCGGGACATTCAAAATGTGTACTTTTTGGTAAAAGCAGACTAACTACCTAAAAATGGTCCTTTTTGAGCATCTCATCACTAAAATGTGGACTTTCTTGTCAAATTTCTCTACACTTTGAGTCATTTTTAATGAATTTCATGTTAATTGTTGGCACCCACTAAATGTAATCTACTGGGTCTGACTATTCAGAAATTCGATGTTGCCATTTTTCCGTTGACCTTTAGGACGCCTGACGTGTGTCAAAGGTCAAAGTGTGCCATACATCGCCAAAGTAATCGAACCTTGGTACCAAAATGTGGCAAATTTTCATAAGGAAGGTTGCATAATGAATATTTATTTTGTGACTTAGCTTTTGTTTTCCCTTGTTATTCAAATAAGCTAAATTAGGGACATGCATACCATTTGCGTTATGTCATACTCCAGCCCTGTCCAAACAAGAGTTAGGCCTCATGTTTTTTGCACAATGTAATACTGAACCCTACACAACCTGATTATACCTTGCTTTTAATGTCCATGGCTAAGTAAACCAAGTTGGTTTTATGAACAGTGCAACATAGAAAAATGGTTGAAGTAGTCTATAATACCAATCCAGGGATTAATTGTTGTTATAAGACCGTGCAACAACCACGATTCGCACTACGGAGACAAAAGTTAGTATACTTGTTATCTTTTCAGGTCTCATTCCTATCTGTGTGATGTTTTAATTATTCCTTGATCCAGAGCCGGGGGGCATTGGACATTGATAAGGGGATATCATTGCGACCAAATGAATGTTAACCAGGCTAAAGAAAATAAACCAAAAAGCAACCAAAGAAACAACGTACAAGGGGTATTTTTTCAAGATTTGTGCACGATACATACTACGTGCAAAGGTTAGCAAAAACACTGAATCTGGAAAAAAGGGGTGTAACTTTCACACTTGAACATTAGGGTACGGTTTGGAAAAATTTCGAGTTTGTATCGTATTTGGCGCATTCTGTGTAAATGAGCCATTCAGTATACAAAGAAACAATTTCAGCTTGCTTAGGGATCAAATATTGCCCCAATCTTTTAAGGGTAAGGATTTTATACACTTACCATACTTGTTTAGGGGTGCTTCCTATCACCTCCTTGTTTTAAGGGGCGCGGGACATTCAAATGTGTACTTTTTTGGTAAAAGCATACTAACTAACCTAAAAATGGTCCTTTTGAGCATCTCATCACCCTAAAATGTGGACTTGCTTGTTCCTGTCAATTTCATCTCTACACTTTGAGGCATTTTTATGACCACAATCAAGAAATGTCGACCTTTTAGCACCTTATGTGGGATTTGGTGTGTGTGTGTGGTTTGTGTTGGGGTGGTGTGCGGGGCGACCGGCTTGCTTGATCTCAAGATCTCAACCAGTGCCCACATCATGAACAAACTCAAAAGCTTGTGTATGAATTATAATTGATTCTGTAACAAGTAGATCATCACTTTTTGCCTATTGTTGGCAATACTGCAACAGAGATTTAAAACTTGGTTCCCCGGCTTGGTCTTTTGGCAAAATGGCATCTTTCCCCTTCCAGCTTAAAATGCAAACAAGTGCAAAGCAATCTAGACACGCCAATCTGTAACGATTTCAGCATATAGATTGTGCTAGTATACTTAGAGAACCCGTATGCAGTACAACGTCATACATGTACGAATGGACCCACCAATCTTAACAGTTTTTTTTCCAAGTGTCTGTGACAGTATTTTCCAGGATAATGTAATGATCATTTGGTGGGATGAACCATTATAACACATGATCATCGAGGAATCGCTAGGACCTATATTCTGCAAGGTGGATGTTTGTCCCCCCAGTATGTCTGCTGCAATAGGTTATATTATCTTTATGGTTTATTTGCATACACTCTATACTCTAGATACCATGAAAATAATGAAAACAGGTTATGGTGGGGGGGGGGGGGGGGGGTCTCACACAAAATGACCATACGGGGCTTGCTACAGACATCTGCTTATTTTTAGTGTTAGCCTTCCTTGTATATCAATGACCCCTTTCCTATGCCACTTTAGTATGGAAATTAGGTTAGTTTTTCAAAATTTTCTCTCTCAAATTTTGTTTGAGAATTAGTCAAATTTTCTCAATTCGAACCAAATTTTGTTTTCAAAAAAAATATTTTTTAGGAAATGAAGTCCCCCGAAAATTTCCCTCAACTAGTCAACATTTTCCAAATTTGCTTAAAAAAGTAAATTTTTTTAGGGAAAGAGGGAAATTCGGTTAAATTTGGCCCAAAAATTGCATTTCCTGTAGAGCTAAACGAGATCCGTTTTTAGGCCAACCAATGATTAAAGCTATGGGTCTACTTCCAACTCTCGGAGGCATGTCCCCTAAACCCAAACCAAACGTGAGACCCCCCGCCCCCCCACGGGGGTATAGGTTGACTCTATACTTGATCTTGCTCAGACAATAACTTCGGGTCTTTGATTGATTGACTAATTAAATCACAGACATGTTTACTGATAACCTAATCCTATATACATACTTTTGTATCTGAGTACGAATCGTGTTATTTCAACGGTAATAACGACGATTTTCCATTTCTTGGTTTAACTTTACTTCACTCATGGGTATTACTAAGCAATCCCCATCCTTTTCACATGTTTCCGTCTACCTCAACCAAAAGAAGCACCAAATCGACGGGTTTATTCCTACAGACAAGAAGATGGTTATAGATACAGATGGACTGTATTGTGCAAAAAACTTGAGGCATAACTCTTGCTCGTACAAACTGTGGTCTGCAGAAAGGCAATTTTATCATTATATTGTCTCTAATTAAGGTTCTGCAATAACAAAAAACGAAAAGGTCAATAACACAAAATAAATATCATATATACAAGGTTCCTTGTGAAATTTGGTCCACATATTTGGGTACCAAGGCCGATATACTTTGGACGATGTAATGACCATTTTGAACCTTTTACTTTGTGTCAAGGTCACTAAGGTCAACGAACAAAATGGCAACATCGTCTTTCTGAATAGTCAGACCCCGTAGTATACTTTTATAGTGGTTGCCAACAATTACCATGAACTTCACCAAATTTTACATTTGGCCCCTCCCCTATGAGGGCCTTGTATATAAAAGCCAACCATTGCAAAAATATCGATCTTTGCGTGCGCACGATTTTTCAATTGCCATGTCTCTTTAGAGTTCCTTCACGGAAAGGGCAAGTTTCTTAACTTGTACATCTCTAATGCAATGCCATTACGATTATGGCTGCAGTGGTTTTGGTATAAAGGTGTTAACAAAACATTCAGACTAAGCTTCAAACCTCTCAAACCAAAATAATCAGTACATGTTTCTGATCTTCCTCCTAGGGCCGTATAGGAGCGAGGAATTCCACAAAGTTAATTGTCTCCGATTGGGCTCAGGTGGCACAGATCATGGTTGGCCATATTTTTTAGAAATTTTTTGAAGGCGACGCTCCGAGTTACATGGTCAGTGACATTGTTACGGCAGCAAAATTCACAATCATTACACCTGTGCTGGGAAGTTTGGCCATTTACAACCTCGTTATGGGTCTCATGGTCACCATTACTTCCTTTACAACAGCCATCTCATTGTTGAAATCCTCTTCCTCAAGTATGCAATCTGGCATACAAAAAAAGGTTTACGAAGGAGGTCCAAAAATCACGTCCCTCTTGAAGCCCAAAACTGATGAGGAAGATATGTTCATTGTGGTGCTATCCTTCTGCTTATATTATGCTTTTATGCTTTTTATTTTTTTTGGTATGTACTATTCTGGAACTTTAAAACTCATTATTGCAGTCGGGGCTGCTATTTTTATGTATTTGCTATAGAAATAGTGCAATCCCGCTTCGGCCCTCAAGTTGACTCATGAAACCGCAATGGGATTAAGTGCGCTTTTTGGTGTACTTTTGTGTATTTTTTATCCTTGGTAGTAACCTAAATAAGTTGAAATAACTGAAATGTGGAGCTTCTAATGTTACCTATTTCGGCGAGATGGATTCAACCACTTGCTGTTCCTGTTTTTGCCTTCGTTCTTTTTGTAGAGGTGGTACTATTCGTGAAATGGGCCGAACACTCTGGCATACTTTTTTTAGGTTTTGACTTTTCGTTTACGTGTTTTAAATATAATTATATATAAGCCTGTATATAATGGAAGATAGGCAGGATTTGTATGGAGAATACGTATGATGTTTGTTACAAACAAGACATCATCGCCTGTGTTGCCACCGTTGCGACCTCCGAAAGCAAATGGAAAATCGCACACGCTTACGTCAATAGCTCGTTTACATTTCTCTTCCTCTACATTACCACTCCAATTTAAAACATTACAAAAAGTGACACAAACTGGATTTTCTATCTTGCGGACATGGTGCATCTTTCCGGTTGGCAAATGCTATCGCGATTGAAACAAACAAAAAAAAAAAATGATTTCCAAAACGACCTTTTTGGGGCACTTTGTATTTAGACAAACCCTGTTTTTGAATAGATAAAACAATATATTAATTATAATAAGCTTTATTGGGCAGCACTGCATTGGCCCTATGTGCCCACCGGGCGCCACAAGCAGATTTTTCTTCACGAGGGGCTTTAGAAACGACCCTTTAGATCCCTGGGAGGCGGCTTGGGTGGCGGCCAAATTTTGTTGTTCATTTACCTTACATATAGGGCTGAACTTCAGTGGTGGGTAGAAGGTGGGCAATTATATGCAAAAAAAGTAATAGATCCATTTTTATAACCGAATGGCAAATAAGTGATTTCAAATTTTGACTCTGACTTATATGCACTTCCATTCCAAAAAAAGATTACTGAAAATGTATCAGAGACATGTTGTAATTTGATAAACAGGGCAATTATACGTATATAAAACGACAAGATAGTTTTCATGAGTCATCTATTAAGGCTTTATTGATAACCACACCTTGAAAATCTGCCAAATTTTTATGCATTTTTGTGGAAAAAAAGTACCTGAAAAATTTACTTTATGTGTTTCCGTGACTTCAGTTATGGGTTTGGGGTACCCCGAGATCCCATAAGTCCACCCCCCCAATTTCAGATTTACTAATGCCTGGGATGTTTAATGTGGATGGAAATATAAAATTGACATTTGGAAGGGTCGATTTTTGATTTTGACACCCTGGCCAGTCTGTTGCGCTCCAAAGGTTGAAATTCAAGTCAACCCAAAGCCGTTCGGGCTGCCGCTTTTTTCCCAAGCGGCAGCCCGAACGGCAGGAGGATCGATTTTAATTAGGCTTGCCGCTTGACGCTTTTTGCCGCTTGGGACACAGCGAGCGATTCTGACATGATTGCGTAGGACGTAAAATTGGCATCACATCAAGCGCAAAGCGCATGACCTAATGCAATGACCTTTCGCTATCATCTTGTTCAAAATGGTCGCAACACTTTTGTTGGCAGATTTTGTTCCCGCCCCCTCATTTCAATGTTGCGACTGAGCACGACCTTGAGCAATCTCGCACGATATTATTTTCAACACTGATTGGGAGGGATGGGGAGGGATGGGGAGGGGGAAAGAAAGTTATAGTTACAATGCTTGCAAGCCTATTATCTCTGTTCATAGCTGGCCATATTAGCCAAGAAGTGTTTCCACGGACTTCTTGACAAGATTGGTAATCCAAAGGTCGAAAAAATCATGTAGCAAAAATTCCACAAAACGCTCAATAACTCGAGAACGTTTTTAAGTGAGAACACCATTTTTGAAATAAGATGACTTAAATTTCTTTATGCTATTACACAAAGGAAAAATCCGAATGCTTGTACTGTGAATTTGTTAAAACATTAATTTTTGAATTTAAAACAATAATAATAAATACCATATACAAAAGATTGCAAGTTAAAAGTTCAACAACTACAAAATACTGAATAAGACATGACCGAAAGCACAAAACATGCAATTTCAACACACAGATACACACAGTACACCATACGCACGCACTCGCCCACACACACTACAGCACGCACGCACACACGCGCGACCCTCACCTCACACCGCCTAAACAAAGATTTTCAATAATAGGCAAGTTTGAACACGAAAAACTACTAAGTAAAACACGACCAAAGCACACCACAGTACATTCCAGCTACATCACCGCGAATACCCCCACCAACACATACCACCACACGCCATTGCCACCCACACATACACACACACTGAACAATAAAGCACAGATATACGTGCACAAAGCACACTCAACCACGCGCAGCGCACACACACACATCCTAAACACAATATTGTCCATACACCACGTTTTGCTCTGAGATCAAATGCAGAAGAGATAAATAAACTAATAAGAATTTTATATCATTTTGCATTTATTCTGAGGAGATGGAGGGCTTCGGCCTTTACGAAACAGTGCTTAAGACATAGTTGTAGAAGTATTTCAAGTCTTAACCAAAAAACCAAAAAGTTTTTTAACTTTTTTAATTTTTTCGCATAATTTTTTTTATAAGTCACTTTTGTCAATATATGTTGTGAAGGGATACAACACGCCTCCATTGAAAATAATTAGTGCGATTTATCTTTACAACTCTTGGTCATAAGATTTGCCCTTTTCCTCTAAAAGGCACTGCTTAAAAGAGTGGTGACCCATCGAGAACATCGACAACCACCGACACTATCCATCAACTGAGAGTCTGTCTCAAAGAAAGTTCAAAGTTCTGTAGTATATATATATATACTATATATATATATATATATATATATATATATATAGATATATCTATATATCATTATATATATTATAACATTAAATATACAAGAACCAAGAGTAAAAAAAAAGCAGTATCTCCTTTTCACGGTGGAAAGCCGGATTCGACCCATACATTAAACATGGACTAATAGACCAGAAGTAACTGCCACTAGACCGAGAGTACAGATCCGATGAAATGAAAGACGATCAAAAGATCTTATCATTCCTTGCCGATTATGCATCTCAAACACAAGTTTAAATGACCATTCAAGCTTTATAATTGCTAAGCTTTTGGTCAACAACGTTAACACACATAATAGAGAGTACTAAACTCGGAAGATTTCAATAGACTCGAATAGATGCAATTGCATCGGTCTACAGAAAAGTAACAAGAATCATATATTTTTTAATGCTTCTTGGTAGACGGTTGGTTACCCAGAATGCTCTTCTGATCATAGCCATTTTAATAGGGTTTTAAGTTTACAACTGAAACATCCATACAAACAACGTGGTAGGTTAAGTGGCAAATCCACAACTGGCTTGTAACCATTGCTCCATTAAAGTTCTTAAGTTCGAATCATATTGGTGTTAGTTTTTTTGTTCACCAAATCACCCCGTTAATAATTTAAAGATAACCATTTTTCTACTCCATTTTATAACTTTAAATTTCGAATTGCTTCACAATATGTCGCCTCTGAGATCTGATAGAACACCGTCCGCTCTCTAATACATACCTAACCCCACCCCCCACCCCCCCCCCCCCACACACACCTTTTTTATCCATTTCACCACAAAAATGCGATGGTATTTTTAATGCAAAACCCGATGTATTATGCCAGTTATAGATATGAAGTTTATATTACATACCGTGTGATTGATCACGTCTGTATTGAATCCTTTCTCTTTTGGGCTCGTATAATCATGTCTAGTCGTTTATTTCCTACTTTGCGGCAGATCCCCTCTCACACCGTGCGCACAAATATCTACACGTACGCACATGTGTGTCGGTGCGCTTTAGCGTGTAATGTTGTATCTATATAATGTGCTGAAGTCTATTATAATGCTCATTTGTTTGGTGTCACATTTTGTGAATAAAGTTCCTTTAAAAGTGATGAGATTCTTTAAAATCCACTGATAATGCATGTATTCCCAGAAAATATTTATTTGCAAAACTGTTATATTATCATTTGAGGGATGATACCATCTTCCTCTCCTGGAAAAAATCATTTCTTACGTAAAGCTTTTTAGTTATGAGCGTTTTTGTAAATCTGTACATGATTTTTTGGCCGTTCGGATACAATCTTGTTCAAAATTGGTTTGGAACAACTTTGGTGCAGATTTGTTTCCCGGCCCCCATCATTTTCAATGTTTGGATAGCACGACCACACTTGAGCAATCTCGCACAATCATATTATTTTTCAACACTGATTGGGGGTTATGGGGAGGGGGAAAGAACGTTATAGTTACAATGCATTCAAGCCTATTAGCTTCTTAGATAGTTCCCAATATTAGCAGGTGTTCCAAGGACTTATAAAGTTGGTAAGTCAGATAAAACAAATAATTGACTGCTATGGGGAAATGGCCTTGGCCATGTCATGAAATCAACTCAAGCTTTAGCCTAGTCATGGTTTCAATTTACTGCGGGCGGCTCTCTCCCACAAATTTCTCGAACTGAACATATACCATCTGATTTATTTTATGGTATTAGCACTATCTACGGCTTGAGATTTCTTTCTTTCTCCATTTTTGAGTCACAATTCAACGGAAATTGCCCAGCGTTGAAATGAAAACACGCAAATATCAAGCCGAAGATATGATCGCGATCGATACAATGTCAAACCGTCCGGTTCGCTGATCGGGTCATATCAATCAACCGTGAGGTACGGATGCACGATACCAACGCAGGGTGCATGGAAAAAATTCCCATAAAAGCCAACTGATTTCCCCCAATGGGAGGAAATAGTCGGTTTTTATATGGGAACCTGTTTTCCCTCCGGTGAATTTTGGGAACTGTCTTCAAATATAATTATGCACGTGATATAGTATCCACCAATCAAATGACAGAAATATTTTATGTTATACTAGGGATTAGCCATATATCTAAAATAACTTTGTACCGTACACACATTTCTATTATTCATAGATGGCTTACTTCCTATACTAGCATTTCCCTTATGCTGTATTTTGTATTCCCCTGATTGATATTTTAACCTTTTTTAACATTTTAGTCATTTTTACCCTATAACTCCCAAACCAATGGTCGTAAGCAGTGGCGTATCAGGCCTGCCCGCTCGAGGGGGCAATTTCCCATTTTGGGAAATTTTCGCACTCAGGGGGGTCAAAAGCCAAGTTTTTCTGTTCCCTCCAGGTCAAGGCTAAAAAAAGGCTTGATTTAGCATGATTTTGCAATTTTTCCCGGCCAAATACCGCACAATATCAATACTTTGATTGTGTTGAAGCTCCCCCCCAATTTCATTCAAAGTTTACAATCAATTTCTTTCATCTCTTTTGTTTTTATTAGACGCCCGATCGACTGCCCCTACCAAACAGATTTTGACTGAGTTCTCGCCCCTTCTTGAATCTGCCACGCTTACCTCTGGTGAACTAGTCATTCCCGGCGATTTCAATGTCCATATGGATGGATGAAATTGACTCGCATGATACAAAACCATGAATGACATCTTATACTCCACAAGTTTGAAATTAGTATTGTGCCACCACCCTGTGCCTCATCGGAATAAACTGCATGCTGAAGGATGTGGTGGCAGAATAAATTCATACCCGTGAGCCTCGCACATACTAGGACACACGTTGGATTTGTTAATAACGCGGGATTTCTAGGAAGGTGTTGACAATATCAAAGTTGTCCGCGATCTTCCATCTGATCACTTCGCTCTAATGTGTGAAATTGACGGGTGCAGGTCGCTATTCAGAAGACCTATTATTCAGAAGACCCACTATTCAGAAAACCCACTACTCAGAAGGCCCGCTATTCAGAATTTTCTGAATAGCGGGCCTTCTGAATAAAGGGATTTCTGAATAGTGGGTTTTTTGTTGTATTTTATTTAAAAGACCCGCTACTCAGAATGTTTGTTCTGACTGACGGGTTTTCTGATTAATGGGCCATTCTGGTCACTCAGAAACCCGTTACTCAGAAGGCCCGCTATTCAGAATTCTGATTAGTGGGCTGTTTTATGTGTTAAAACTGCCCGTTATTCAGAAGACCCGTCAGTCAGAATATTTTCTGACAAACGTCGGGATATTTTCTTAATAACGGGCCTTCTGAGTAATGGGTTTTCTAAGTCAGTCAGAAAACTTAAAGGAAGGGGGTCCATCAGTCAGAATCATTTCTATTTAGCCGGTCCTCTTTTTGACAATATCGAGACATGGTCATCATAATTGCAATGCTATGTTTTCTTTTAACCCTCGTCCCGGCTATTTATGTAACACGTTTAATTGGGGGGGGGGGCTGACCTCCCATAAATTTTCCATGCCGAACCTCCCCGTCAACGTGATTTCAATGTCAATTCGTACCAAAATAAGTACCAACATTCCCAGCGCATTCCTTGTATGCACGACGCCCTCGCAAAATTCGTACTAAAGTATAGTAACATTTTAATTTTGTCTAAAATCACACAAACAATAGTTTTTACCGGATTTTAGGTCAAAATGAGAAAGAAAAAATAACTTAAAAATGAAAAGTTAACATTAAAGTACTAGAGGTTTAACCAACCCTCTACTCCTCAAATTTGGCGGCTGGGAAATGGTGTTCACTTTACGTTTGAAGTTGATTCCTTGGGTATAATTTTCTGAGGAACACGATTCCGGACGCCATTAATTGAACAAAGGGCCCAAAGTGGCCATTCCGGGGGGTGCTCCCATTTTGGGGGTCAAAATTCATAATAAAGTTATAATGGCCTATTCTCTTAATTTAAGTGTCTACATATAGGTTTTCGGGCATGAGAAATTGATTGGAAAATCCAAAATGGCTGCCTTTTGCTAAAAATGGCGCCCAAAATGGCATGGGTCCAACCTCTTTCTTAGAGTTCTTTCACAGAAGTCTTGTAAATCACAATAGATTTTTGCACTGGCGTGCAAGAACCAATTCTTTCTTCAATTCTGTTTTTGTTACCTTTCCTAGACTATGGGAAAGTATTCCTGTTGATATTCGAACTGCTAATTCTTTATTTCAGTTCAAATTGTTGTGTAAGATACATTTTCTTGTAAACTAAGTTTTCACTTTGTTTAATATTTTACATGTTCATGCTCTGCTAATTTGGGTTATGTTTTTGTTTGTACGGTTATTTCCATGCTAATTTTGTTTCATTATGGAAGGAAATCCACATCAAATTGTGTTTGGGCTGTATAGCCCATTTTTACTTTTTACTTGTAACTCAAATGAATATTATTATTAATATTATTATTTTTATTATTATTATTATTAAAATGTCCCTTTTCAAAATAACCCATATGGATCACTTTCCCATCTATTTGATTAATCAGAGTTTTCCTATTTACATTTTTGAGATGTGAAAAATCAATAAAATCAAGCACCCACAAACAGGCCTCATACAGGCATGATTCTGGTGTCCTAGCCTGTGTTTTCAGAAGCAAGGAGACCATCTGAAACATCGTTGAAAATATTAGATTGGTTGGTTATGTTATTTGGCCGTGACGGCCATTTTTACCCTAAAAGGCCAGGGGGGGGGCGGAATCCGCCCCTCGACATTTTTTGTCGTATCTCACCTATCTGTTATTTGTTCACGCCGAAACTGCATGACTTTTTTCTTTTTAATTTAATTTTGTCAACAGTGTTTCTAATGGATTCCTTGATCTTGAAAACATAGACAAAGACACCAGAATCAGAAGTCTAAAAGGCTCAGAAATAAAGATACGGGCAAAAATGACAGCTTGGCGGCCATTTTGAAGTTTAAAGTGGCCGCCACGACCAAATAACATAATCAACGAATCTAATATTTTCAACGATGTTTCCAATGGGCTCCTTGTAGTACGTCAGCCACTTTGAAAAAGGGCTCTAGTTTTCGAGTTAGGGTAGGTGGTCGAGTAGAAAAATGCCAATGGTACCAGGTGTTAGGGACATGTGTGGATCATCACCTGGGTGGATGTAGAAATCAGAAGTGGTGCAATTATTTTTTATGGGCCAAAAAAAGTTCAAAAGTGACCCAAATTAGGTAAAAATCATAGAATGGTGATTTATTTATTCCGACTTCATATTGAAATGTTTACTAATACAATTCCCCCACTTTATAGCTGTAGATTCAAGAAAAATTTGAATGTTGGAATCTGGGGTTAATTTTGACCCCAGAAAAGACCAAAACGGGGTCAAAATTGACCCAAATAAGGTAAAAATCATAGAATGGTGATTCCAACTTCATATTAATGTAATAGTTTTTAATTTTCCCCATATTGCTGTAGATTCAAGACGAATTTGAACGTTGGAATCTGGGGTTATTTTTGACCCCAGAAAGGGCCCAAAAGGAGTCAAAGTTGACCCAAATAAGGTAAAAATCATAGAATGGTGATGTACTTATTCCATCTTAATTTTGAAATGTAACAGTTCATTTGACCCACTATATAGCTGTAGATTGAAGAATTTAAATGTTGGAATCTGGGGTTATTTTCTACCCAAAAAAGGGCCAAAAAGGGTCAAAATTGACCAAAATTAGGTAAAAATCATAGAATGGTGATTTATTTATTTTGACTTCATATTGAAATGTACTCTTTAATTCCCCCACTATATAGCTGTAGATTCAAGAAGAATTTGAATGTTGGAATCTGGGGCCAAAAGGGGTAAAAATTGACACAAATATGGTAAAAATCATAAAATTGTGATGTATTTATTCCATCTTAATTTTAAAAAAGTAATAGTATATAGTTTATTTGCCCATAGCTGTAGATTGAAGAATTTGAATGTAAACCCCAGAAATGGCCAAAAGGTTTAAATAATGACTTAAAATGGATAAAAACAAGGAAAATTGTATTTGGTATGCATATGTTTCAATATTAAGGCAGTAATTTCAACAATCAATTGCCAATTTACAACCTTTATTCACTTTTATCAGTAGTGACATCCAAAATTGAAAACTTTGGATAATAATGGTCAAATTACACCTAATTTGCTCTGTTAAAATTGGTATGCACAATATCAGGCTTGTAACCGGGGGGCGGTGGGGGCTGACGCTCCCATTCCAAAAAGTCCCATAACCCCTAAAAGGCCAAAATAGATTTTGCGAGCAAAAATATGTAGGTAAAAAGTCCACTTTTGCCAGATTTGCCCCCTTTGTAATTTTTTTTTGGGGGGGGACCAAATTTGCCCTTTTTAATTTAAGTCCCCTTTTGAAAAAAATGCCCCTCTCCTAATTTAGTGTTCCTTTTACTGACATTCGCAATGAAAAACTTTGAAAAGGGATCAAAATGGTCAACCCAAATTAGTCAAAATTTAACCCAATATGCCAAAATTTCAGTCTTTTTTCCTGAAACTAGGTAAAAACAATCCAGTAGGAGAGAAACAGTTGATCTGTCAGAATGAAAGCTATCCTAAAATGTTGTTAAATCTGATCTTTTGGTTTATTTCTGCCCTGAAATTACCACAACTGTTTTACTATTATGGTTAAGTTATATGAAAGTCTTTTGTCTCCAGAGCAACTAAGATTGCCTTCTACAGGCCTGTAGAAGTAATCTAATCGCCATCTACAGGCCACTACAGGCCTGTAGACGCAATCTGTAGAAGGCCGTGTGGAAAACATCTTTCTGTATGTGCAGAAACATTGACAATGAAGGCGTTGAGCTGCAGGACTTTTTAAATGGCCACTTATACCAGGCAACTCATGCTATTTGAAAATTCTCCGAAAAACATCCAACCGAATATCGGATCTATGGTGAATCTTCCTATTACCACAAGTGTGGCACAGAATAGAGCACAGGTTTCGGTGCATTGCTTTCAATTCAAGGACAAGATTATCAGACCTTTTATTCTGTGGATTCTTCCATTCCCAAGTGGAGGTAGCAGATCACTTACATACTCTGATATGCTGCGATGCATCAATAGATACCAAGCTTTACTTTGAAGTGGGAGCAGCAATACGTGATAATACGGTTTGCAAAGACGTACGCCACGGATTTCGACAAAAGTCAAAAGATGATGATGATATGGTCCACCTTTGCCAACATGCCATCAGTTTTTGTCAAAAATTTTTTTTGTGAAAAAAAAATGCAAATCTATGGTGGTTCACTGACAAAAAGTTCAAACATTTTTCTATTCCATTGCTTCTTCTAAAAGATTAACGTCCTAGTATAATTTCCCAATTGATAGGTTTTAATTCCATATTTTTTGGGGTCCTATTTTGACCTCTTCTTGACAACCTTTCTAGAGTCAATTTTGGAGTCAAATTGATTCAAGATCCACTTCTATAAGGCCCAAGTAAAAACACGCCAAGTTTGATCGTCTCCGCCCGCTCCGATTTTTGGACGCCGCACCGATTTTTGTTATTTCTTATTTAACAAAAAATCAACAACACCACCAAAAAGAAGGCTTAAACGTGGGGAAAGTGAGTTAAAAATATGGGAGCATATTGAACTCCCATACCTATTTAAAGTGGTATCCTTCATTTTGTTGAGCAATTTCTTCTTCAACCTTCTTACACACTACTATTTCCGCCACAACGCGAACGCATCTCTTCAAATATATCGTCCGTGAGTTCTGCATAGTGTCGAATCGCATAGCACTGTCTAGTTCTGAGAAACGGCGTTTTGAAAGTTTGAGTTACTTGTGATGCGTGTAATTAATGAATAAAAGGACATTGCTAATTTTAAGTGGTGTATGTAAAGACGATGAATGTTTACTACACTGGACGACAGTTTTTTAAATACCAAGAAGAGAATCAACTGTTTTCTTATTCAAATGGCCACTGAATGTGATTTGACAGTTTGTCCAAACCCAATGGTTTGATAATTCGCGTTTTTCTAAGGAGTCCGACTACGTATTCGACTGCATGAAACCCTTGATTTCCTATGTTGGTATGGTGAGATTTATATAGCTACGGGGTTTTTTACTATTTTATAAAATGATGATGCCGATGATGGCCTGCCTATGATAAGAATAACGATGGCGGTGATGATAGTGGCAATAACGATAAAATAAGGAACATCTAGCTTGACTACGATAATGAATCTCTAGAATCGATGATGATGATGATTCTACTGATCGCTGATGAGAATGATGCTACTGATCGATGATGATGATGCTACTGATCGATGATGAGGATGCATGCTACGATCGATGATGATGTGATGCTACTGATGATGATATGATGATTGCTACTGATCGATGAATGATGATGATGCTACTGTATGATGATGATGATGAATGCTACTGATCGATCATGATGATGCTGCTACTGAATCGAGGATTGATGATGATGCTACTGATCGATGATGATATGATAATGATATGATGATGACGATATGACGATGATGATGAAGACGACACTAACGATGTCTAAGGATGATGAGACGACGACGATGACGATGGTGACGATGGTGATGACGATGGTGACGACGACGACGATGACGATGTCCATTGCATTGTGTTTATGTTACAAACGATGCAAATTTGTATACAAACGACTTTCCATCAGCTAAAATGGGCAACATTCACTGTTGCATTATCGTATCTTTTAATATAGCACAGACTGACCGCGATGACCAACAATCAAAAATACAACCTCGTACAATTTGGGTGCTTAAAATAGGCTAAATATCTTTATTCGTCGCCAATATGTTGAACTCATTTTGCAGAAAACACTAAATTCCAGGAGTAAATACGTTAGAAGGAACACAAACATGTAGTGGCATGTTATATTACAAAATAATAAATAAATGCATGTTGCAACACCAATAACTGTTGGCTGCGGAACGTATTCAAAATTGATGAGCTCCGAAAAGATTTAAAGGTTTCATAACTCAAAAGGTTTTGGAGGACAAAACCTTTATTTTCTATTCTATTGACTAAAAACCTTGATTTTATTTTGTTTTTTTGTATAGGTTTTAGTTAATATGCCTTATTTATGTGTATTTGTATGCTGTTTTAATGAAAATAAATGATAAAATGGCTTAGCGCTCATTATTGCAAGTAAGGGGTAACTGACCATCAGAATTTCTGAATTTTCAATATTGGGTAGTAGAGGTAATACAACCACTCCCACCAATCGACTTCGACGCTAACCCCGATGACGGTGCTACCTTCACATTTGTTTCGCCAAAATTAGCAGAAGGATGTGAAATAATTATATGGAAGACTTAACGAAAGTTTTTAACGTTTTGGCGCACCTAGGGAAAGTTTACCTGGGGTGGTAACTCCCCCCCTTTGGTTATACGAGGGTTAATGTCACTATGCCCCGCCTCCTAAAAGTGATAAATTTGGTTTTTTTGTAAAAATGTTAAAACTACAAAACTTGGATAAAGTACAAGTAAACATACTTAAAAAACAAAAATTAAAATGTGAAATAACATGACCAATCCCTCATGAAGTATAGAAAGGTAAATTTCACCGATTGCCTTAAATTTTGATAGACCTATTATCGATTTTGATCACTGAAGTAGCAATCTTTGTCCCAGCGAATACGTATTCGTTCACAATTTATGTGTGTGCTTTGAGATATTTGGACACGCAAAGCTATCGAATACGTATTCGATTGTTTGTGAAACCCGTTTTATACAAATGGGTGTTATTCGACTGCGGCTATTTTGGTTAGGAGATGTTTCACTTTTATTTTTGGGTACAATAAAAGAGTACATAAAATGCAACCAGAATCAACTATTAACTCAATTTGACCAAAAAATCAGATTCGACACTATGTCGTGACCACGACGATATCATGGTGGCCATCTTAGACATGGCGGCCATCTTTGAAAAAAATAATAAAATAACAAATAATAAAGGCCCCCTCAACAACTTTTTTCAAATGTCTGGCCGATCAACTGTTTTATTTTTTACTTGGCCTTAAATAGCCTCGTCCCCGGGATCAACAGATTTTCCAGGAAGTGGTCAGAATATAATATTGGTGTCTGTGGAAAGGTACTATTTGTCTCATTTACAGTCTGTGAAATCGTATGACTTAAAATATTTAACTTAGATATTATTAGATGTAACTTAGATAGAATTTATTATTTATACAGTATTCTAGGAAGCTTCATCACGTTTTTAGCCCTCATATCAAACTGGTTGAAATGAAACGGGCAAGATATTTAACAGATGGGTATTGGAGTCAGGCGATTCAATCAAGATGAAACTATTAAATTTGGGTGTATCTTGACCCAAAATGTCAAAATTTAGTTTATTATCTACTACCAATATATAAATAGAAATGAGGTTTCATTTTAGAAGACTTAAAATGCATATAAGTGGAATGATTACCTTGCCATTTTGAACTTTTACTGACTCATATTTTGGGTCAATTTTGACTTTTTTTGCCTTTTCTGTGTCAATTTTGACCCCAGATAGATTCCAACATTCAAATTCTTCTTGAATCTACTGCTATAGAGTGGAGAAAATGAAATACTACTGTATTTTAATATAAAGTTGGAATAAGTACATCACCATTCTATGATTTTTTACCTTATTTGGGTCAATTTTAGGCCCCTTTTCACCCTTTCTGGGGTCAAATTTTACCCTAAATTCCAACATTCCATTTCTTCTGGAATCTTCTGCTATAGAGTGGGGGAAATGAAATACTAGTTTAAGATGGAATAAATACATCACCGTTCTATGATTTTTACCTCATTTGGGTCAATTTTGACCCCTTTTGGGCCCTTTCTTGGGTCAAAAATAACCCCAGATTCCAACATTCAAATTCTTCTTGAATCTACAGCTATATAGTGGGGAAAATTAAATACTATTACATTAATATGAAGTTGGAATCACCATTCTATGATTTTTTACCTTATTTGGGTCAATTTTGACCCCTTTTGGTCCTTTCTGGGGTCAAATATAACCCCAGATTCCAACATTCAAATTCTTCTTGAATCTACAGCTATATAGTGGGGAAAATTAAATACTATTACATTAATATGAAGTTGGAATCACCATTCTATGATTTTTACCTATTCGGGTCAATTTTGACCTTTTTTGGCCCATAAAAAAATTGCACCACTTCTGATTTCTACATCCACCCAGGCGATGATCCCCACATATGTACCTAACATGTGGTAGCAATTAAATTTTTCTACTCTTCCACCTACCCCTTGGTGCCCAAACTGGTCCGGGCTGACGTGCTATTGCTTCTGGACACCAGAATCGTGCCTGTATGAGGCCTGTTTGCTGGTGCAAAGGGATCCTTCTCAATCATGGTCTATTTTGGTTACCATTTTGGACGCCATTTTGATTTTTTTTTGCACCTGGCAGCCATTTTTGATATTGAAAGTGTTAGGTATTGATTTTTCACATCCCAAAAATGCAAATAGAAGCTCTGATTAATCAAATAGATAAGAAAAGTGATCACATATGATTTATGTTAAAGAGGGACATTTGGGCGCCATTTTTATTTTTTTTTTTGGCAAAAGGCAGCCATTTTGGATTTTCAAAGTTGTTCCAATGAATTTCTCATGCCCGAAAACCTGTATGTAGACACTAAAATAAAGAGAATAGGCAATTATAACTTTATTATGAATTTTGACCCCGAAAATGGGAGCACTCCCAGAATGGACACTTTGGGCCCTTTTTTCAATTAACGTCATCCGGAATCGTGTTCCTCGGAAAATTTTACGCGAGAATCAACTTCAAACATAAAGTGAACACCATTTCCCAGCTGGTGAGGGTCTGTGATTCGACTATATGGTTTAATTTTATTACTTTTGTAAATAATTAGTAACTAAATTAATTAATTAAGGAATATTGAGTGGAAAAGGTCTAACTACATTTTTTAAATTGTTTTTATAGGTTTTTTTGCCGAAATTAGCAACATTAGCATAAGTTGTTAAAAAATAAATTGCTCTTTGCACCAAATTGTTGGGAGATTTTTACTTAGCACTTAAACCGTCGCTTTACAAGATTGAAACGGCCGTATCTACATACTATTTTCCCGTGTCGTGCAACAAGTCGTATCTACTATTTACGACTTTGTTGCTCTCAACAGGAATTCAATTTGATGCAACAAAGTCGTATGTTACACCAAATAGGCCTATTTAGCCTTAATAACATCTGCAATACTTAAAGACTGTCACCTAAATATATCTCAAACTAATCGTAAATTACTACTTTTTTCATATTATATAAAATAACTCAATTTCGCCAAAAAATTAGTTACGACTTTGTTGCACTTCACCTGACGAGATACCCCTCACTAACGCCCCACCCTTTCCAACCCCCTCCCCCCCGTCCCCCAACCCTCTCCCAACACCCCGCCCCTCCTCCCCACCACCCCCCCACCACCCCTTCACCCTCCCCACACCCCTTCCCTCCCCAACAGCCCCTCTCGCAACACCCCTCCCCTGTCCCAAACCCACTCACTCTCCTCCCCTCCCTCCCCCACCCCCTCCCCTCCCCACACCCCCCTCCCTCCTCCACCCCCCCTCCCCAACACCCTCCCCTCCTCCATCAACCCCCTTCCCCTGTCCCAACACCCCCTCTCTCGCACACCACCACCTCCCCTCCCCAGACACCCCTCCCCCTCCCTACCCTACCCCAACCCCCACTGGCCGGCTTCCCACCCCCCCTCTCTCCCCCCTTGCCCTCTCCCTCCCCCCCCCCCCCCTCCCACCCCCCCTCCTCCCCCCCCTTCCTTCCCGCACACCTTCCCCATTCCCCTCCTCCCCCCGCTTCCCCCCTCCACGCCCCTCCCCGCCCCTGCACCCTGCCCCCCCCCCCTGCCGAGGACCCTCCCGTGCCCAATAAAAACCCAACCCCGCCCCAACACCCCGGCCCAACACAGGCCCCGGCCCACCCGGGCCCCGCCCACAACCCCCCACCCGCCCAACACCTCCAAAACAACACCCCCCCCGGCCCACACCTCCTGCGCCCAACACACCCGCGCAGCAACACACCTGTCCGCCCCTCCCCCAAAGCGACCTGGCCCCCTCCCAACCCCCGCCCCCCCCCTTAAACCCATTAAATGGCCCTTAAACCCCTTTAAACCCCCACAAACCCCCGCCCACCGCCCCACACCCCGCCCACCGCCCCCACACCCGCGCCCCACACAACCCCCGACCCCAGATCCCCGCCCCAGCCCCCTTCCAACAAACCTCCCCTGCCAAAACCACGCCCCGCCCAACACGCCCGCCCCGCCCCACACCCCGCCGCCTCCACAACACCCCCACCCCCCCTCCCCGCCCACACCCCGCGCCCCAACACGAGCCCCGCTCCAACACCCCCAACAGCCCCTCCCCAACACGCTAACCCCGCCCCAACACCCCTAGCGAAAAACACCCCCCCCCAGCCCCAACAACGGGAAGGAAGGTAAGGAGGATGGCGCCACTACTGAAGTCGCACCTGGAACAGGCAGGGGGAGGCCGGTGAACAGGTGCCGGAAGGCGGAGCCCGGGCAGAGACGAAAGCTGGCCCCACAGCCCGCCCCGGCGCCAAGACGCCGCCCCCGCCCGAGACCCTCCCCAACAAACAACCCTCCCCTTCCAACTCCCCTCCCCAACCACCGTCTCACCAACACTCTCCCCTCCCCAACATCCCCTCCCTTCCATAACGTCCACCTTCCCCTCCCCAACAGCCCAACATCCCTCCCCTCTCCACACCCCCTTGCCTTCCACACACCCCTCCCTCCCAATACGCCTCCCCAACACCCCTCATCCCCTCCCCAACACTTCCCCTTTCCACACCCCACAACACCTCCCCAACATGCCCCCTTTCTCCCTTCCCCACCCACACCAAGCCTTCCCCGCAACACACCCACCACCCCTCGATCCCCCCACACCCTCCTCCTCCCCAACCCACCCCCCTCCTCCACACACAACCTCACCCACCTCCCCAACACCCCTCTCCTTCCCTCCCAACCCCCCCCTCCCTCCCACCCCCATGCAACCCCTAACCCCCTCCCCTCCCGCGCCCCCCCAGCCCCCACCCCCTCCCCACACCCTCCTCTCCCCTCCCCCCACCCCCCCTCTCCCACCCCTCCACCTTTACCGGCCCAAAACATTTGAGCGCTCCCCCCCCCCAACCCCCCTCTCCCCCCCCATCCCGCTCCTTCACCCCACCTCCCCCTCCCCCCCCCCCGCCCCTCCCTCGCCCCCCCTCCTCCCTCCCCACCCATCCCTTCCCTCTCCCCCCCCCGTTTCGCCCCTGCCTCCCCCCCCCGGGATCCCCCCCCACTTACCCCGTCCCCTCCGCCGCCCCCCCTACCTCCCCTTCCCCCCCGCCGCTCCCGTTCCCCCCCCACCCCATCCGCCCTCGCCCCCCCCGGCCCCCTCTCCTCGTCCCCCCGCACCCTCTCCCCGCCCCCCCCTTCCCCCCCTCCTCCCCTCCCCCGCCCCCCTTCTCCCTCCTCCCCCGCCCTCCCTACGAAGACTCCCGTCAGTCACGATCCCCCCCCCCCCGCTCCCCCCTCCCCCTCGCCCCCCTGCCGCCCTTGCCCCCTCTCCTTCCCCCCCCCCCCCCTTCCCCCCTTGGGTTCTCCCCCGTTTCCCCCTCCATCCCCCCATCGCCCCCGGACCCCACCGCGTGTGTCCCCCTTAAAGGGTACCACCCCCCTCGCCGCCTTCCTTCCCCCCCTTCCCGCCACTCCAGGGGGTACTCCCCCACCCCCCGCCCTCCTCACCCCCCTCCCTCGCCAATGCGTCCCCCCCCCCTCCCGCTCGCTCCCCCTCCTACTTTCCCCAGGCCCCCCCCCCCCCCTGCGTGTCCCCCTCCCCCCCCCGGCCGCGCTTCCCCTCCCGTCCCCCCCTCCCCCGGGGGTTTCTGCCTCCTCCCCAACACCCCACAGGTCCCATTCCCCAACATCCATCCCGGCCCCCTCCCCAATACCCCACCCCAAATGCATTTTGACCGAATTCACACAAAGATAACATAGTAGTCTTCCATGCATGACGGGATTTGGTATATTTAAGTAGATCAAAAAATGCTCTTTAATTGGCCCATATTCACTTTGACCTAAGTAGGATCCACAAAAAGATGTATGGCATAGTAGCCTTCATGGAGCGAAGGAATTTGCCTACCGATGTACCGTTTCAGAGGTACAGCAAGTATTTGCACATTTAATACTCATGTGCATACCTAAGAAGCCCATATATCACGTACTTTCAAATTGGCAGAAAAGATGTGCATCATGATAGACTTTCATGCGCGAACCGTTGGCTTATCCTCATGTACCGTTTCACAATATGCAATTTCGGCTTGATTTGTTGCAAATGAATTAAGCTCATTTGAATACTTAATTTGCCCGAAATACGCCCAAAATCTAATCAGGTCGCGAACTCTTCAAACCTCCACTTCTTCCACCAATTACACACCACACCTTTACCACCTTAAGGAACTCGAGGAAAACTTGAACACAACCTGGGGGAGATTTTCGTAAGTGCAAAATTAGATCTTATTTTCTCAATTTTAACCCCGAAAATCTCATCAGGTCGATACTCATCAAGCGCTCGCTTCTTTCCACCAAGTTACATCAATGTAACCCTTTACGGACTCCAGATACATCGTACACAAGCAGTTTACAACAAACACAGGCAGACAGACATCCCTACATACAGAAAAATGATTACTTAGTTTCTTCCAACAAAGTTTCAGGCGAGACCAAACACAACTATAATATGTTCAGTGTAACTAATTTGTAATTGAAGAAAAAAAATGTTTATCAAGAGAAACATAGTTATCTAGATAAACTTATTTATTCAAGAGAAAAACAAATTTCTTAGTATAAGCATTTTTTCTCTTGATAACTAAGTTTTTCTAAATAACTAGTTTTTTCTGTCGTGGTAAACTATGTTTTTATAGATAAACAATAGTTCATAGATAGAAACTATTTTTCTAGATAAACGGCAGTTTTTCTAGATAACCTACAGAATTTTCCTCTTATTGTTTTATCTAGATAACGGTCTTTCTATAAGATGGCTCTTCTTTCCATCTTGATAACCTATGTTTTTCTCTAACTAGACATCGTTATCTCTATGGATAGCACTGTTTTTCTAAATAAACTAGTTTTTCTCTAGATAAATATAGTATTTCTCTCTCTCCTCTCTCGATAAACTAGTTTTCTAAGATAAACTAAGTCTCTCTATAGATACTATTTTTGCTAGATAACATAGTTTTTCCTCTTAAAACTAATTTTTCTATGATAAACAGTTTTCTATCTTGATAAACTGTTTTTTCCAGATTAGCTATTTGATCAAGAGAAAAAAAAGTTTTTCTCGGTACAAACAAAATGCCAAACAACCAAAAAACGCACACGCATTTTTTTCGCCATACTCTAATTTTGTCTAATAAAACGGTTTTTCAAGATAAACATAGTTGTTCTCCACACTGTCCAATTCTGTTCTCGTACTAATACTGAGTTTCTCTAGATATCCACGTTTTTTTTTTCTATATAAACATAGTTTTCCTCTCTAGCTAAACATAGTGTTTTTCCCTCTTGATAAACTAGTTTTTTTTAGCAAAACTCCTGATAAACTCTATATTATTTTTTAGATAAATGCGGTTTTTCTATCAATAAACGAAGTGTTTTATAGATAAACCCCCTCACCCCCTCGAGAAACATTGATAATAGGTTTTTGACATAGAAAAATCCATAATCCCCATTCTATAAAACTAGTTATTTTATAGAAAACTAAGTTTCGGCTAGATAACTAAAATTTAATCAAGGGAATAAATTTTTTTTTTCAAACAAACTACTTATTACTAGTTTTATCAGGGGAAAATGAAATTTATCTACACTAAAGGTTTAATTCATAGAATAACTATGTTTTTCGAGAAAAAACATGTTTATCCAGAGAAAAAATGTTTATCAAGAAAAACTATGTGTATCCAGAGAAAACTATTATACACTAGTTTACCGGGGTGGTGGTTCAATCAGCTTCACAAAACGACAAAAGTGGTCGTTCCAAGTCCCGCCGTTAAATTATAATCAGGTATTCCGATTCTAATTACAAATCCCTGTTTATGACAAATACGGCAACTTTCTACGCATAAAACCATTCGCAGGATGTTTACTAGACAATCATCAACACAACTGCGCAAAATCTTATTTCTGAGACCATTTTTCAATTTACGGATTTTGCATGGCCAGCAGCCTAATGGCCCTGGATTGGTGGGTGGGTGTGGTGGTGGTGGTGGTGGGGGGTGCATGGGGCCGTGCTAAGGCCCAGGGGGAATCTGTTTTTATCGCATGTGAAAATAAGAGAAACATGGTAAAAGAGAAAGGTGGAAAAGAGGAGGGAGAGGATAGAGATTACGAAAATAACTCGCAAAATAAAGTTATTGGACCTTTTAAAATCGCAATAAAAATGATCCAGGAAAGAAAAGGAAACTAACTAAAACAACACAAAACAAAAAAAAAAAAAAAAAAACTAAGAAAGTGGTGTTTCTTCAAGCAGGTCTGCTTAAGTATGTTACCCAGAAAATTCTGACTTTGGACTTTTTAATAAATGGCAAAAAGGACCGCACTACTCAGAAAACCCGTTACTCAGAAGCCCGCTACTCAGAAATCTGAATAGTGGGACCCTTTTAATAAAAAAATTAAAAAAGATTCGCTATTCAGAAAGCCCGTTACTCAGAAGGCCCGCATTCAGAAAATTCGAATAACGGGCCTTCTGATTAGTGGGTTTTCTGATTAGTGGTTTTTCTGATGTAGTAAAGGTTTTCTGAGGCAGAGGGTGTACTTCGCAAAAAGGGTTCGTAATCAGAATGTCCGCTAGTCAGAAAAATATTTCTGAATAACGGGCCTTCTGACCTTGTGAGTAACGAGTTTTCTGAGTAGCGGGTCTTCTGAATTAATTCGTTTTATATGGCGAGATCCCCCAAAAAGGGATCGAGCTAAAAATATAAACGGCCTTTATCAAAGAGGAGTCATTGTTTTGGTCGGGCACGTTCAAAGTGCGTGTTGTCACGTGACCGCTTTCGGCTATTCAGGGCCTGCGCCACTGCGTTCGTCATCTGGGTGTTGATTGAACTCATTGTTCGGTAATTGCTTCTTCGCCTTTGCATATGACAGTCATGATATTCTATCTAAAAAGGGGATATTTGGATATTATGTACATTACACCTACTCTATGCGTTTATATTATTCGCATTTTGTTGCTTACCTCATACTACAACACAGGTCTACGGTAGGTAGGGCTGGCGTCAACGAATGTCTTCAGTGAAAACTATAGAGGTGAATTTACGTTGTCTTGGTTACGGACCAAAGATGGAGCATGAACAAATACGCAAGTTTATAGTTGCCCGGCCTTGGGGACAATGTGAAGGAGTTCACATCTGTTTCGTTTAATCGCCATTATTATACAGCGTGATGGATCTACGGTATAGTCGTTTTACAGTGCTAGTAACGATTGTCATGGACAATGCATCGTCCTGTGTTTCTGCCCAGGTAAACCTTTGCGACATTTTCGATT
>JAMKCH010036996.1:0-14751 GCA_023653785.1 Ophioderma brevispina
TGGTTTGTTCATCTTGAAGGGTATGTTAGGGTAATACTGTTATTGTGCATACATGCAAAAATCTATTTTTGATGATTTTTTCGCTTTTCTGATTTAGCAGCACTGAGAGTGGCTTTAATAGTCCATGATGATGGTAATGAGGTAAATTATCTTTTCCAACATCCATTAAATTTCTTTTGAAGGTGCTTATTGCACTCAATCATGTGCCGCCTAAAAGTTTGTAAAGTGTAACCCTCTGCCCTGACGGTGCTACTACACTTTGTAGAATTATAGGTAGAGTGATTCCCAAAGAGATCAAAGAGATTGAGAGAAGGAAAATGGGGACCTAATATTTGTAAAAATTGTTTTTTGTGGGGAAATAGATTCTTGTATCTATTGATACCCTCAGAAGGTTCTTGAAATTACAGTATGAAAAATAAAATAAAGGTGATAGCAGGGCGTCGAACTCTCCCGAACGTGGGAATGCCGGTCCAAGAAAAAATGGAAGTAACAGCAAAAATCAGACTAAAAAATGTGAAAAAAGCATTGCCAAAAATCACCTATTTCTGGTTGGTAATCAGAACAGCAAAGAAGATTCATGAAAATGTCAGGTAAATACCGACAGCATGAATCGAGACTTTGATTCACCCACAAATTCCATAGCGGTACTTAATCATTAGCCTTAGGACTAAGCAAACATTTCCTAAGCAATCAAGCACTCTGACCAAGTTTTTGATCAAATGATTAGAAACAGTGCAAAAATTATAGTTTCTAAAGTTACGTTATCCGGACTTTTTAGCCAAAATTGCATTTCAAAGGTCATGCATGTGGCTCAGTATTTTAGGGTTGCCAGCCTGGTTACAATTCTTGGAAAATGGAAATATGCCAAAATAAGGGTGGGGGTTGGGGTTTCCCGCTTTCCCGATATTGTACAGGGTCAAAATTTAAAATCTGATCAATGAATGGTTTTTTTTTTCCAAAAAAAGTCATTGTGTTAAGACAGATTAGCTTTGACTTCTTTGGTGGGACAGAATGTGGAAACTTAAGGGAAAAGATATCCTACTTAAAGATCATTTCTAGGGTGAAATTTTGTGTAGAAATGAATCTGAAATAAAAAAATTGCACTAATTATAACTTGAAAATTTTTCCATAGCACTGTACAGGCAGATTTCTGCCGAGTCCTCAAATTTGAGCAAAAATCGGCCGCAAAAAAAAAATAAGTCCTTCAAAACTGGGACTCTCAGGCCTAAACCAATATAGAGGAGGTTTGGCATTTTAAAGCAAGTTATTTTGTGAGCCTAAAACCTCGAAGTTTGAAGGACGTATTTTTTTTGCGAAAGGCCTTATTTTTTCACCCCTCTGAATGTTAGGGGTAGGGATAACATATTACTACTTTTTTCAGCACATTCAACTTAGTCAAGTTTTATATCACATTTAGCTATTGAAATAATGAACAAAAGACACAAACAAGCATCACCATAGCTTCCATACCATTGAGGAGTTAGGGCTGTTTCAAATCCCAAAATGGGCGAAACTTGCATTTTTTCCCAAATCAGTTGTCACCCTGACTGCGAATTTCTATCTATGACCCCGTACACACTACCAAAATCTCTTATTTCGACGAAGCGTTAACGAAGATTAAAAAATCTGAACGTAGAGTGTGTACGAAATTGCCTATTTCGACGAAGATTAAAATCGGTAATTCAACGAAGCAAAACAGCTTCTTTCGACGAAGAGGGTAGTTGTTTCGATTAAGCATGTTAAGAGTTTCCCGTGTAGTGTGTACGCACGCTTCGTTGAATTAAGCGAAGTGATGCGTGACGGTTGAAATCCCAGGGCCGTATTCCGGTGTCGTGCTTGTTTTGATCTTCGTTAGTTTCCTACTGGTGTGTACGCATCGTATCTTAATAAGTGTAGTGGGGGGACACACGCGTTATTAACTAATCAAGATTAATAATCTTCGCGAAATAAGAGATTTTGCAGTGTGTACGGGGTCCATGTACAAAAATCAAGAAATAGATTGATCCCATTAATGATAGTGAATATACAAAATTGTACCCATGTCACAGGATTAGTATAAAGAATTAGTCACTACTAGGGTAGTTTTCATGTTCATACACTCACAGGAAATTAGAATGTCAAAATTTTGGCTAAAAAGTGAAAAATATGGGGTTTTTTTTTAAGGGGATTTAGTGATCCACAGCCTAGTCCCGACTTACCTAAAAAAAAGTTGAGATTTTTATATCATCTGAACCGTCGGGCTACAGTATAGTAGTGTGCCAAATCTGACGTGCAAATTTAATCGTCTCGGCAAGGAATTTCGCGATTTTGTATTTTCTGTCCGTTAAAGGACAGAAATTACTGTACAGTGGTCTAGGGGAGATTGTGATACGAACATTTGCTCATAACACCAAAAGCAGTCAGGAATTCAACTGAAATTTTCGGAATAAACTTTTCAATGTATCTAGCAAAATATGAAAAAACATAAACAGATAGGGGTTAGAATCACGAAATGCCCCTTTATTATAAGTGCACAAAAATCTGAAAATAATATGACATTTTACCTTAGAAACATTAATTAATCAGAATTTTGATGTTTTCACCCCTAAATATTTTTTCACACCGTGTCCGCTAAATGTAAGTCAAAGCTGAAAAGCTTTTTTTGTCTTAAAAAAAAAATGGAGAAAATGTGACTTTTGTTGTATCCATGAGAGCAGAAGCTGCTAACAACTTTTTTTCTCTTGGCATGATTAGGAAAATAAAAAATATGAATATAAAAATATAGGCCGTGTCTGTATAAAATGTCACTAAAAAGGAGCGTCACCTCATGCAGGAAACACTGGACAGAAGGTGGTGATACATGTTCTCGTACATATATACTGTTTTATCATTATAAGGACCATGGAATCAAAAACCCTTTTACCCATAAAATTTTAAATATACCCAAATTATCAGACCTATAATAAATTTTATTATTAAGGAATGCAATTTTTTAAACTTTTGTAACTTTTGCAAGTTAGTTGCAAGTCGGGCATGTGACCAGGGGTGGCTTTTGGGGATCTGCCCTGGGTTTGTGGGGGGGTATATGGAAAAAATCAGCCTGTTTGGGGCACATTTCAGCCACTCAGTCCTTGAGTTGGTTTTCGGGCACGCGCTCTGCAAGTGAGTAACAGAATTTAGATGACCCATCCAGGCTCATTTCAACAAAAAAATTCCTTCAGTGTGTTCATGATGACTAAGATATATGATGAAAAAAAAAAAATACTATATGTGATGCGATCTAAGACCCGGAAAACCCGCCACATGGTGGGAATTTAAAATATTTGAGTTTTTTACTATCATTGCAGAGTGTGCAGAGTTTAATATATTAAGTTTCATACTGTTTACTTCTTTCTTCAATTGGATACACACATCAAAGTTTTGCTTATGCAATCTGACAAAAAATAAAGTACAGATAACCACAGATTTTAAGTTCAAGGTATTTCTTTAGTTTTCAAAACTGTCCTTTGCGACATGTAGCGGCGTTTTTCCCACATTCACATTTTATATTATCATAGTACACAGAAATCATAATGTGAAAAAACATACCATCACAAATTTTGAACACACCCATCATGGATTCATACTCACTGAGAATACTTAACCACAAAGGAGATGGATCTGTCATACAGTTGTACGTGCAGTAGGAATCGGAATCAAACTGCTGATGTGTATTTTCTTGGGTTGCATATGGTCAATAATGGGTACTGAATAAACCATCCAGAGTGAGGTTGTATTACAGAATCTTTCTTTACACATTAAAGGGTACCAGTGATAATGATACAGAATTTTAAAAACATGTGTGATGAATAATGCTTTTTGAGCTGATAAGAAGAAGAAGTTATGTGTTGTAGTTAGTATAATCAAAGATAAGTATGTAACACAATTCTAGATACTATACTTTAATGGAAAAAACCAAAATCACCCAATAGTGAAAGAATGAAGATTGAGGAATTGTCATACAGTCTCCCGAAATAAGCATACAGCGACGTCGTCTCAATATCTACAATAAACAGCGGATTGTGGTTTACACCAGTACACGAATAAAAAAAGATCAATAAGTTGGGTTGAGGTCAAATGTACAGGTCATGGGGCACAATATCGATCAAGTTTCATTTTTTTAAATTTATGTTAAGTGATATCTTATCACATATGGTATACTGAAATGACACTTCACAAGCAGTGTTATACTGTCTATGACCATTTATTTGGCCATTTATTTGTAAGCGTTGTATTGAATAAGCTCTAGCACAACTAAATCTCACCAAAACCACTGTGTTAATTGAGAAAAAAGTCCAGAAAGTAGGGATGATGTCATCAAACCAGACTCATAGGGCCGAAAAGCGACACCGCCGTAGGTGCTATCCCGGGTCATGGGTGGGGCCCCAAAGGGCCTGGGTTCGAATCCCACCCAATGCGATTTTCTTGTTCCCCTTTCCCTCACTCCTTCAGTTCCTCCCGGGAGATGGCTAGAAACGACGTCACGGTTTTAGGGTTTAAGCACTTTTTTTCCATATTACTAAACCTTAGAACAACTAAATCTCACCAAAACTCCATGTGTTAAGTGAGGGAAAAGTACTAAGTCCAGAAAGTAGGCTGACGTCATCAAAACCAAGACTCATATGGGCACGAAAAAGCGACACCACCGTAGCGGTGCTATCCGGGTCCATGGGGCTGGGACCCAAGGGCCCTGGGTTCGAATCCCACCCAAATTTTGCGACTTTTCTTGTTCCCCTCTTCCCTAACTCCTTCAGTCCCTCCCAGGAGAAACCGATGTCAGGGCTAGAACAACGTCAGGGTTGGGTTATGGTTGGTATGAAAATATAATTTATTTTGAAAACAGGGCTACTGTGTGATACAAACTTTTGCTCATAGCATCAAAAATGCACTGTCAGAATCACTGAAAATTTCAGAAATGTTGGAAGAATAGACAGAACAAAAAATGAAAGGTGCTGGATCACGAAATCACCTTTAAAGGCCACTATCGTGATTGATAAATTAGAAAATCAGGAAAATAATAAAAATAAGAATTTTTGTCTAAAAACAGTATAGGAACCCCAACTCAAACAACTAACCACCCATACAAGCTGCACTAGGACCCAAAACAGGCCTACTAGTAAGGAAAACAGATATTTTGTCTGAATGGACCACTAACTACAACATGGGGATGTGAAGGGGCATCATATCTTTTAATATATCGGTTCTTCCTTTTCTGTCAATTTTTAGTCGGAAACAAAAATAACGACAGGAATTCTACAGACGTATCCTTCATTCTACGCTATTCATGCAAAGTTCAACTCGTCTTATGAATGCCAAAAAGTGTAAAACTAACCTTGGGTGAATGGAGTTTTCTTTTGATTTGAAAGTACTATTAGCAAATCATTTAATTTTAAAAAATATCAGTGTATATGAAAGAAAAAGAAAGGAACGAATGCTAAAAACAAGGAAAAAAAAAAACAAAAAAAAAAATTGAACATCAAAAATGCTTCTCCGGCCAAATGGCACAAAATGCAGATATGACCTTTGTTGCTTTACATTGCATGATGAAATATTTTGACTCTTCGGACAAATCACTGATAATGTCTTAATTTAAAGGGGGAGACCCCAATGTAAATCATACATTTTTGAATCTTGATCGAATAGCCTTCACCCCAAAACCCCCACTGTAAGTTTTGCACTGATATTCACCGTTTTGATGTGAGAGCTAAAAACGGAACTTTTAATCCCCATAGAGCACTGATAACATTGTTAATCAAATGGGGCCTATTTTGCTCGAACATCCAAAACCAAAATCCTTTAGCTCAAGAGTTCACATGGTAAATGTGAAATAGTTAGCTCTTCTGATACCACAATTTAGACCACTTCAGGGAAAATCTGGGTCCATGGGGACAGCTATTAATGTTCGGACCATGGACAAGGCACGATCAGTGATTGTACATCAGGGAATCGAAAAAAATCATCCCAAATCAGATTTGTGCAGACTGTAACCTGTACAGGTAATTAACATACCTGCAAATTAAGACTGCTAACAAACCTAATAAAGACAAATCAGACATTAGCCCTTTAATTGTCCATACGGACACTTAACTACAGCATGTAATTAAATGGAGAGAGATCTTTGAATCTTTAAAAATTGTTTCTTCCTTTGCTGTCAATTGGTCAGTTGGAAAAAAAAGTAAATTACTTACGGGAATTCTACATGCTTACCCATCACTTTAAAGCCAATTCATGCAAAATTCAAATATTTTGACTCTTTTAGGAGATCACGATAGGTTGTCTTTAGAGATGAAACATAACTTTGCAAGAAATTAATCACAAGCCACACAAAACACATCCCTTTACCATGTGGTTCAAAGCGACCTTGCTCACAATGGTAATTCCTTGTTATATCCACCCTCTAGATGAATATCCAGACGATCACTGACAGCCTCTGTCCTCCCTGTCTGGCCATAGCAGTCAATGACCACCTTGCTAGCCTGCTATACCTGCTACATGGCTGTATGCAGTGCCTACTGGTCTCATCGCCTGTGATAAAATCATTACCTCAGGTTCTAGTGTGTTAAGAGCCCTCCTCTACTCGGATCAAGAATAAAACGTGCCAAATTTACAGAATAAAGAAATTAAAAAATGATGTGACATTTGAAATGATAGTCGGATTAATTCGTTAGGGAGACCGGGCCATAGCAAATCAGTTGGTTACAATTTTAACAAACCAACATGATAATTAAAGGGCAATTTTGTGATTCACACCCTCATCCCATATACTTACCTAAAAAAAAGTGAGATTTTTATGTATCATTTTGGAACAGTGTCATAAAGTAGAGTATGCTTGCCTAACTATTTTCAAATTCATTTGTTTTGTCTATTCTGGCGGAATATTGCCCATTTGTATTTTCGTCTGTATACGGGAAAGGAAATTACAACCCAGGGCCCTAGGGGCCACCGTGTTACACACATTTGTTCCCTAACATCAAAATGCAGGGTCAGATCAACTCAGAAATTTTGGACAAACGTAACCTTTTCTCATGCATTTAGTGAACCCTAACAAAAATGAGGTGCTAGGATCACGTAAAGCACCTTTAACATATGAATGAAAAGCCCAACATTGGGTAAAGTTTACCAATATATTGGATAATTGGCCTGCAAACGTTCCGGAACGGGGGCTATGAAATGAGAGCGTCCGTCCGTTCGGTCCGTCCGTATGTCCGTTTGTCCATGAGAAAATGTTAATCCCATGTTGTATAGAATTTATCTGGAGTTCTGTAAGGGTGACAATTATGTAACATGGTGGAAAGAAGCAGGTTGATGAGTTCTCCACCTAAGATGTGGGTTATGTAAACATAGCAGATTAGTTATTCTAATTTGCATAATTTAGAAAAAATTTTCCACAAGGCTTGTTACAAGTTCCATAGAGTTCTGTTTTGTAAGGCGCTCTAATGATGTAATTGGGTGGATGAGGGTTGATGAGTTCTCGACTGATTAGATTTGGGCATATTTCGGGGCAAATTACCATATGCAAATGAGCTAATTCAAATGCCACAACAATCAGCGTAATCGCTATTTTTTGAAACGTACATTGGAACGCAAAATTCCTTCCACTGCGTGAAAGCCTTTCAGGTGGTGCATCTTCTTCTTGACATTGAAGGTGTGTGATATATGGATCAGGTAGCAAATGAGCTAATTAAATATGCATAATTGCTGTATCACTAAATTGGTAATTCCAGATATACAAATTCCTTTGCTATTGAAGACACTTGCATCATACCTCTTTTGTGTCAATGATAATTGGGTCAAAATCCTTGTGAGCCAATTAAAGGGGTATTGTTTTGATTGCAAATTGATTAATGCCGATGCATAATTACTGTAACACTGAAACAGTACATCAGACATACAGAAATTCCTTCACTACATGAAAGAATACTCTGCCATATCTTTTTGTGAATCGCAATTGCGTTCAAAGTGCTGGTGGGCCAATTTAACGGGGCATTTTTGATGCAATAGGTCTATAAATTGCATAATGCTGTATCGCGGAAATGTGCATGGATATGCAAAGGGGAGTGGTGGGGTGGTGGGGAGGGGAAGGGTGGAGAGGTCGGGGGGGGGGGGTGGGATGATGTGGGAGGTCGGTGGGTGTGTCGGGGGGAGGGAGGTGAAGTGGGGTGTTTCGGGGAGGGGATGGGAGATGGGGGATGTCTTGGGGAGGGTGAGGGATGGGGTGGAGTGGGGGTGGGTATACGGATAGTGGGGAGAGGGGGCTGGGGTGTTGGGGTGAGGGACGGGCGGGGTTCCAGTATGTAGGACTTCATACATTGCAGTTTCATTTTTCTTTGTTAGTGATCGCGACATCAGCGGGGAGGGGACATATTTTATATATGAGTACAAGTTCGCCTTGTAATGTATAAACTACTTTGCATGTTATTGGGCAGATTTTTGCCCACTATTGGATAAAAATTGTGCCCAATCATCTGCTCTATCACCCAACAAATGAGTTAAAGTGTAAAAAGCTATCCAACTTGGCTGTCCCAGGAGGAGAGCGAAGGAATCGCATGAGAGGGGAAGGAGAAAAGAAAAAGTGGGAAACTGGGTCAATCGAAAACAGGGTGGCCCTTCAGGCCCCCGGGATAACCCGCTTTGACGGTCTTTTTGTTGTCGCTGGCCTGTCCAGTAATTTAATGCCCATTGTGCCTTCGTTTTGATGATTGTGCAATCACCACCTTCAGGTCTTGTGCATTTTCTCACTCGAGCAGTACTATTTGTTAGTATAGTATATGGATTATGTAAGGTTAGTACCTGTTGGTTAAAATTTTCACCATCCCATTCTGATAGTGTGGTACCATAATTTTTTTTATCATGATGAAAAGGCCAAAAAAGTGACTTTTCCCCCAAGGACATTTCAGACAAATGGCAATTTTGGAAAGTTATATTCCAAATCAAAATCTAATCTATAAAAAAACAAAAACATGAAATATACTATGAATTTAACAAAAACAATGTCATTCATTGCCATTTTCACCATATGAATCATCAGACTCCAGCACTGCCCTAAACCCAACCCTGAGTTTCTAGCCTATCTCCCGGGAGGAATGTCCATCTAGAAGGACCTCGTTCCTCCCTGTGTCAACCCCCCTGTGACCGAGCCATACGAATTAGCGCCGGCAGCGCGCGGTCCTCGGATTGGAGAAATTTGAGTTGAAAACATAACGCAAATGTCAATCAATATCACATTGCAAGATCAGATTAGCCAATAAGCTTTAAACTTGGCAACCGGGATGCCAACAGTGGACGCACAGACGACCCATAGTCGAGGACGTTTTGTTGCCATTTGAGGAGTTGCATTTTTTTTTTGCTATATGTGGTTAACTTTTTATCTTTGGAGAATAGGTCATGAGAAAAACCCACAAATTATTAGCTACATTTTTTTTTCGATGTGCAGGGGGAAGCCCGCAATTTCAAAATGGCCGCCATTTTTTCAATATTGTAGTTATTTTGACAATATTCCAAGTTTTATGAGTTTAAAGATTTTTATTTATGTTATAAAAAAAAAGAACCATTAAAATAAAAACATTTAAAATAACCTTTCGATAACTCTGAATTAATCAGTTCCAGTTGGCGCCAAAATTCAAACTGGCCACCCATTTGTAATTATTTGGTTTTTGAGTATTATTATGGCTTTTCGGGACTTTCAATTTTTTTAAGTATTTTTTATGTTATTGAGTAAATTACAATATATTTTTAGTATCAAAACTAAAATTTAAGTATATTTACCATGATTTTAAATCATTGCATTCTTGCATAGGGAATTTTTGTTCCAAAATATCCGCCATTGATTTTAAGTGTTTCTTCTTTTTCTTTACATCAGCTAGCATAATAAAATGTAGACAGAACGAACGTGGCAATTCCGGGGCGCATGGGGCCATTTCCCTCTCCTTTTTCTTTACCCCCCGTTTCCCCCTCCCCATCGCAAAGAAAATAAGAAAAATGACAGATTTTTGCAAAAAAAAAAATCAGCGATTTGGGCCCAAAAATGGTTTTTTATTAAAAATTCAAAATGTTTGATTTTATTTTCCCTACTCCAGAATTTCACTTTTGCCAACCCAAAAAATTTCAATTTGCCCCCCCCCCCCTCCAGAAAAGAGGCTGGCCCTCCACTGAAATGAACCGCAAAACACAAATGACTAAATCATAATATAAACATAATTAACGACTGAATACATGCAGGCAGTCTCTAGCAAAACTTGGCAGTCAATGCACCATGTGATCTAGGATGCACTGATAGGTTGAAAAATTTGTCACCCTTTTAGAGAATTGGTAAGTTGAAATTGTAGATTGATATTTTATTTGTAATGATGATGATAACAAGGATTTATGGCATCTGTGGAAACAAATTAAGCTGGTAGTGCTTCTGAGGGGTATATCCTATGTGTTAACGTTCAAGACCAAAACAATAAATCAATATGTAATGAAGGATTCTTAATTCGTGTCCAAACACAGTGGTTCTCAAATATGATCTAGCAGAGATGGGTTGCAATGCCTGGCCTGCTTCACTGAAATCGCCAAGGTCCTTGTCTGTGACATTGTGCATTGTTGCTCCAAACAGTGTAAAGACCAAAAAGATATGTTCATTGCTGTGATGCTGTTCCACACACACAGGTAGTGTCCTGATTCTGCTTCCAGGTAGCCACACTTCTGCAAAGAAACTTAGATCGGCCAATTCTGGTTCTCAATATGTTGAGGCATCGCCATCCAGGCCATGAGAAGTCAGCTCCAGGTGGAAGATACTCACAGGTTCAATACCGACAGGATTGGTTGATAAGCAAGTATTTCTTTCACAAGGCGACTCTCTGAAAACTCCTTAGAGACTGTTAAGGGGTCGGGACTGTGCTTAAGAAACTCTCTCTCCCGCTCTCTCTCTCCCCCCCTCTCTCTCTCTCCTCGCTTGATTGAAGGCATTTAACATCTGGGTTCTGTCTGAACATAGGTGCCTTCACATAGATACTTTGACACACGCTCTCATTCATGCTCGCTACACTACGACATAGGTCTGGTAGAGCAATCGATGTATAAGTTCTCCATTGCATGGAGTTTGGCGAAGACATCATGTGAAAACGGCCGGTAGGAAAGCATTTAAACACGCGGATCCAAGCTTCTTGGCATCAATGGTTATCTTTCCATACAGAGCGGCATACTCCGTGGCACATGAGTAGCACAGGGCAAAGTGCCGTCGATCTTAGGGCAAGTGCCGTCGAGCACCCCATCTTGTTCCAGTGAAGTTTTACTTTACTCTTCGTCGGGCTTTTTGATGTTGTCCTTATTAAGAGAGAGAGTATGGTCCAATGTAACTCCTACGTAGGACAAACCAGGCTCATTGCATTTGGCCTTCCACGGTAAATGGAAAGCACACACCCCTGTGTCTTGAATGGATTTGCACATAGTGGTTTCAAAACAAAGGAATCATAATAAGGAGGAGGTGGTTTTCCTCATAATATGAGTGAGTTTCAAATCCAAAGCTTTGGTAGTCTCTCTTTGACAACTGTAAATTCTGCATCTTGTGTGGTCATTCCAAGATAGTCTACACTAGATCAAACAATATGGTCCCTGTACTCCTAGGTTTGTCTTTGTATAGAGTTGAACAGGAGAGTGCGAGCACGGCTCCATGGGGTAGTCTATCCTTGAGCCTACGCCAAGCAATCCTTAGATGAGCTCAGTCAAGCGAATATCCTTGTGAGTTCCAAAATCCCACGGAGTAAGCATCTGTGATTAACACTGCTGATACATCGACGGAAACGACTCCGGTTCATACCGAACCCTCTCGAAACCATTGGCTTGCTGATTTTCTGGCCGGAACCGGCTTGTTCTGGTATGAAGTGTTCTTCTATCCATACGTATACCGTTGAAACAGAGATTTCAAAGAGCTTTTAGTTACGGCTGAGGAGTTAATTATTCGATAAGCTCTTTGATTAGAGAAAAAAATTTTGGATCTTTCCAGGCTTTAAAGTGCCATAACATGTGCTTTCCCTTCCTCCAGATCTTTTGGTGAACTGTGAAAATAAGGCAGCAATTGTAGAGCTCAATAAGTCACTCCTTTGCTACAAGGCCAAAGTTTTTCAGCTGTGCTCAGTTGGATGGGTCGTCAAGGCCTATGCTTTTCCCTTTCCTGGTTTGAGTTGTAACAACCGGTTTTCCATTTCGTCCATGCTAAGTATATTGAAACCAGGATAGCTTTGCTGTTTAGTGTGATCTTCTTGGTCTTCCTTGGGTGGCAACTTAGTTGGGTGTAAACATTTGGCTGGAGCTCTGTTTGGAATCCCTGAAGCTTTCGGTGGTAGAACCATGCTTTCTTGCTGTGATGGGTCATATAAGTGGATTCCATAAGTATGCCAGCTTTTTCCTTGGCGATCCCCTCTGACACTTCTCACCTTTAGCAGTTCCTGAGAAAGGATCAGTTTCAAGCATGGTAGTATACTTTGGATATTCTTTAGCACATTTCCTTGGAAAAGGCCTGCTGCATATTCCGCCCTACAGCCCTTGGTATGAATCTCCAGGCAGTAATTGTCACTATTGGGCAAATTTGTCTATTTACTGTTACGGTAGTTTACTTTTAAGGGTTTTTGGTGGCAATCCTATTCACGTTCTGGGTCCAGGTTTCAATGATCTTGCCAGTCTGTTTCCCGATTCCTGCTTCCAAGGCCGGCAAGTGTTAACATGGAATGTCGATTAGTCAATGTTGAGTTATTGGAACAGATCCAACAACTTGCTTACAACAGCCTTAGAGATGTTTTTGCTTACATAGCTAGACTGGTTGTAACCTCTCTTCATAATGGCATTATAAAATGATGGCGGGCATTCTTAGGGTCGTGTAAGGAGGCGGTAATGCTGACTGTCTTTAGAAACCATTCTTCGACAGCTTGTCCGTTTTTATTGGTTGATTGGACCCCATTGGTACTATGGCTGTTAAAATTGCCAATGAAGAAATGAGGTTTTAGTGGAATTCCCGAATTTGAATTGAGGGTGCTTGGAAATCCTACTGAATTTATTTTGTAGAATGCGTCACTATGACAGAGGCGAGCTCAATGGTGAGGACTTGTTGTCAACAGACATGGAGTTTGCTTCTACAATTCTTGAATTTATGGTTGGTCTTGAAGTTAACTCCAAGAAGTAATACCCCTCAGAATCACATACCGTACCATACTAAATTTTGTTCACAATGCTATATCCTTTGTTTTAACGGTTACGTCAGCATTACATAATATCAATATCAATTCTACACTTCACCTCACCCATTTCATGTCAAAGGTGACAAAACTTTCACCTATCAGTTGCAATCTCAAAGTACATGTTACATTACTGCCAAGTTTGCCATAGACTGCCTGTCATCCAACTAGCAATAGTTTTTAAAGTATGGAAAGCCAGCAGGGTCTAAGCACGTTCCAGCTTTCAAACAATCGACTTCAAGTTTGTTAATGTATGTTTATATATTATGAATTTATGCCATTTGTGTGCGGTTCGTTTCCAGCGGCGGCGCCACATCTCTTTTCTAGGGGGGGGGCGCAAAGTGAATATTTTGGGGGGCGGCAAAAGTGAAATTCGGGGGAACCAAAATTAAAAAATGTTAGATTTTAAAACCATATTTTGGCCCCAAATCGCCTTATTTTTGCCAACACTGAGTGATTTTTGGACCCCAAAATCGCTGTTTTTTCCTTGTCACAATTTTGTGATTTTTTGCCCCCAAATCACTGACTTGTGTTCCAAAAAATCTAATTGTCCTTTGGGGGGGGGGGGCGGCAAACTGGTGGTAAATACAAAAAATTGAGGAGGGGAAAAGCCCTCCCTGAGCTGCTAACTGTTCGTTTCTTGATTACAGGTAATAGGTAAAGAAAAGACGAACCTTAAAATAAAATGGCGGTCCCTTTTGGAAACAAAAGTCCTAGTCAAGAATTTTAATGATTTTATAATCATGATACAATATAATTTTTTTATATTAAATATTGTAATTTAAATCAAAATTACCTTGAATGTCAAGAATTTCAAGGAACAAAACATATGAGTTAGCCATATATACTAAAAAAACAAAAATCTATAAATGGGGCGGCCCATTTTGAATTTTTTGGCGTCCCAACAAAGAAAACTGGAACTGATTACTTCAAGAGTTATTGAATGTTATTTTAATGTTTATCCATCACTGCTATTAAAGTGAATAACACATGAAAGAAATAACTCTTAAACTTCAAACATAAACTGGAATATTAGTCAAATAATCTAAAATATTGAAAAATGGCGTCCATTTTTTACAAATTGCTGGCTACCCCCCTTGCCCACAACAAAAAATGTAGCTACTACGTTTTCACTCCTAGGTCTCACTCTACAACATAATGGACAGTTTTTTATCAAATATAAGCAAAAAAACAATGCAACCTTCCAAAATTCCTAGACACAAAGGTCAGGGGCGGCCCACAGGCTTATATTCTATTGAATATAGCGATCGCGAAAGCCGAGAACCGCGAAATTCTAGTTCTTTATCTTAAAGTCTATCTTAGCATCATGTTATTATTTGATTTATATATATCAAATTAAAGCTAATAAACCAAGCTTCCAATTGCACTTCAAAAATAATATCAATATCAAAATTTTAATTTAAGTAATTATAATTAAATAATTGATTAATTAACAAGTCGGGATTAAGTATACAATGGGAAACGATAAACCTACGATATGGAAAACTGTTATTCCGAGCCC
>JAMKCH010036997.1:0-32302 GCA_023653785.1 Ophioderma brevispina
CTTATCTTGGAATAATCAACATTAACCGTATGGTATCTCTGCTAACAGGCAATGGGTTCATACAAAGAAATTTTATTCACGTGTTTACGAAGCAGATAAAACAAACAGCTTACATGTTATCGACGCCCTCACGGTGAGTCGCTTCCTCCGTTGGGATCCATACCAAAAAGAACTCACTCAGAAAATTGAAAGGGTTCATCGGAGGGCAGCCCGGTTTGTTTCTAACGATTATAAGAAAACTAGCAGTGTTTCTTCCATGCTAAGAACTTAAATGGACCTCATTAAAGGACCGGAGACACCCCGACGAATCGATTCACACATCTTTAGAAGGCAAGGGAGGGACTCCTACCCTTGCCGGTCGACACTCCTTCTGCAGCTCCAACGTCCTTCAAGGCACATTCATCCACTATATCAAATCATTACTGCAACAAAGGATTGTTACAAACCTTCATTGGAACCGCAAACAATATCGGATGGAATAAACTACCCTACCAAACTCACTACATGAATAAGCAAGTATCTTCAGGAAGCAGTTATTAACCCACTTTATCAGCAAGACTAAATCAGCATCATTGGCGCACACCTCAACCTGTTCGTTTGGCTTCACCTGGAGCGTGAACCAGTATAGCACAAGATACAGATTCAAAATGGCATCAACTTCCAGGTGCTAGCCTGTTTCAAAGACCTACGGTAGGAGCGGCGCTCTTAGCATATCGAACGGTTACCAACAGACTTGACTAAAGGACTAGGCCTGGTCACGCATATTTAAATCTAACGACCGTTATTGGAATTACACTATTTTTGCAGCGGGGTTAACTCCCACTAACACGACGGGATTTTGAAGCCAATATTTTTTTCTTAATTTCTCATGATATTACTAGAGCTTTTGAAAAAAGTTTAAGAGATGATTTTTTTAATACACTGGGACCGAGACTGCCCAAAGTAAAAGCACCGAGCAGTTCCCCAAAATACCGTGGAAATCCCCAAGCCAAATCGAGCAGATTCGTGTCCTACCCCCCTGATACAGGGTCCGAGTCACAGGGTGGCCCAAACAAGTTGTGCTGCCCAACTTGGGGATAGATTTTTTTACATCGAAGATATTAAAGGTGCCAACGAGAGATTTAACATATCAGGTGTCCCTAAAAAATCAAAAGTGCTAATTTTTGCCTGATGTAAAGATTCCATAAAAAAATACCCCCTCTGAAGGGATTTAAGCTGAGGAAATGTTATTTCGTACAAACAATTTGAAATTTCTAATTTTGTATCGGAGCAAATAAGAAAATTCAGCCTATGTTTACATGCCCGTTTAACATTTAGCCCATTTCCCTATAACTCCCAAAACCAATGGTCATAGATGTGGGTGTGGATAAAATATACATTTTTGGAATCCTAATGACTAGACGGACAATAATGGCAGACATTTCAAACATTATGGTGCAATTTAAAAATTGGACCCCGTGTAAACTTAAATTGGCCCCTATTGAAAAAGTGATACCACAATTTAGAGAGTATACAGCATTGGTGTAAGGGTCCATTACTAACTACAACGGTTGTCAACCTTTTCTTAGTGAGGGGTACGTAAACGATGATGTTTGACTGGGTCCCAGCTCCTCCTCTACCATGTCATGTTACAATGCAAGAATACACAGCGTTGTTTTAAACGGTTATTATTATTATTCTTAAGTTTGAATGTTGTAATCTCGGTGCAAGGGACTTGGTGAAAATTTTATGATCACATGCTGAACGTCATAACAAGGGCTATGACAAACCCTTGTGACGACTGTATTGACTAAGTCCTTGTTCACGTACTCTTTTACCAAGAAATTAACTAGCTCAGACTGTATAAATGAAAGACTAAACACTTTCACGAGATATTTGTGTGAGATGGGTGATGAACAGTGCAGGGGACAGGCTTATTTGTTGGAAATTGGGGCAAATTGGCCAAAGTACAGGTGAAAGTGCCGGGGGCACTCACCTATTAAATGATATGTTGTAAGGCTGGCGTTTTCAAACCAGGGCATTCGTGACAGGGACTGCAAAATATGGGTATTGGGTGTATTTCAAATTACAAGCTATTAAAGGTTGATGCCTAAAATAGGGGAGTTTATGCATGGCATATCCTGATGTGGTTGGTATAAAATCTCTCTATACACGAGGTTTCCTTTGATCTCAGTATTTACACTAACATATTAATACTAACTCCTCGCTAATCGATGGCAACTTACGTGCCGCACCATGCTGGTTAAAAAAGGCCATTTTTATATTCTTATACATCGACTCTACAATGCGTCCGGCACCTTATGCGCCCCTAAAATCCGCCATTAGTATATAGTTAACATTGGTATAGTATAACAGTATCAGGCCTATGTTGTCTTAAATGTAATTTGACACATGTGCGAAAATCACTAAGTTTTCAGGGGGCAAAGGGGACAGATCCTGACCCCCCCCCGGTTACGCCACTGCCAATTGCTGTATCCATCCCAATAAATGATGTGTTATTAATATGTACATAATTCGTCGGACAAAGCGGAAATACCTCAAGCTTGAATAAAATGGCTGTCCAAAAGTACGCCACGTTTGTTGGTTTATTCTGCCCTTTCACAAGACGCTCCAGTGGTGATCAGTTTTTGTATGCCATCTGCCCAATCTGAGACCCAATTAAGCTCGATTTCATGCATATTTTCTAGTGTTATTGCTATAAGGACACACTACTCACCCACACTAGATAAATATCGCGTTCCAGGAAGCATATTGACAACTTCTCTCTCCCTCTCATCTCCTCTCCGGTGCCCCGAAGCCATTTGTAAAGTCATTATAGTCCGCCGTACTCGAAGTCCGGCTACAACGGTAAAGAATATGGCACTAAATTCAGTTGACTCTTCACGGTAACTTATTTTCACGCTTTATCGTCCATGGACCGGACTGTGGCTCCCGGCGGACTATGCCTCTTTCACCCCGGCCCCGAAGATACCCACTGACGTGACGTCACAGTTTTCTCGTTTAGTTTGCGTAAGTTGGTCTGTGTCCTTCCCTAACACCACCTTTATTCATGTCAGGATACCGTCTCCGCCTGATCCCGTTCATTTCTCGTTGAGCTCGTTTCTTCTGCCAGGCAGAAGATTAATCCTGCATTGACCAAACCCTCATGCATGGTACATTTTTTTCTTATTGTGTGTATCCCAGCCCATCCTATTTTTACCCTTGCACTGTGTACTGATATGGCTGTTGATTCAAGAAGTCTCATATTCACATTCATGACCATGGTCAGTGATATACAGACCCTACTTGCACCACTAGTGATAGTGACATTTCCTGCTTGCACTAAATGAGACTAGTCCTAACCTAAATGTAGCTATGAACAGTTTTTCTGATTGTTTGGGTCAAATTGCAAAATTTTGCTTGACAAATTACACGGTAGAATGACTTCCTATAGCCAATTTATATCCAAAATAATACTTCCCCTGTTATAATCGTACAATTGGGGTGGCAGAATTTAGTTGTTTGTAGTATATTTGAACACTGATAGCATGGGGAACATTTCATTAAGCAGACTAATATTTCATGTGGGTAAACAGCACAACTTGTACGCAAGTATACAGAGAGTCCTACACAATGTGGAGTTCGCTTTGCACTGGATAGAAGTTCCCTTTAAAGGGAAAGTATGTAACCGCCCTGAAGCTGGTGTTCCATGCAATGGCAATTTGCTACTCAAAATTACCAGATGTATCAGAAAAAGTAACATGACTGAATGTCTTTTGTTTTACAGATAAAGGTTGTCATGATCTAGTGATTACTTGGTATAGTATTCATTACAATATAGTGTTATCAAACTCAATTTGTTGTTTCATTTCACAATTGTGCACTAAAATGCAGAAGAATTGTCCTTTTTAGACTCGTCCTTGTTTTCCTTTCTCCGAGTTTACCTCGCAACTTTGTATCACAAAGTACATAAATGGCAAAGTCCAAAAAATATATAACTTCTGTAAATGCACGCCTACGGTCAATTTTGTCAACTTAAGTGTCAAGTAACGATGATGAATGTATCGAATATGACTACCATGCATTCAACGATCCACCTTTTTTTAATTAAGTCATAATAATCAATCATATACAACTTGAGGTAAAAAACACTCATCTAAAAACGTTCAACTCCATTGTTAGTCGAGTCGAAGGAATCATTTGGGTTTCAAAATAAGCTGAAGTTTGGTTTTTTATGAATTATAATTTTTGTAGTATATTGAAGGTCGCCTGGCATTGTCTTTGAAGGCAATTTCCAGCATAAAGCCTTCTCTCTGAATTGGCACTGCTTCCAAATTGCATTCTTATGTTAGATATCACTTGAAACCAGAATGAAAAGGAAAACGTTAAAATTCAATTATTCCATGTGCAAGTGATTTATTGCAAGAAAGCACACACAATTTTTTTTGTAACATGAAAACGGTTCGAAAAAAAAGGTAAAGAACGTCAAATAGTGCAAAGCTAAACCCCTAAGCCACAAACAGTCTTGCGCAATTGAAACCCAAATTGATTTATAAATACCCTTTTTGGCCATCCCAGAAAACAACAAAATTATAACAACACAATAATACAAAAAGAAACTTTTTGCAAAAAGCATTCAAATTAATGTTTGTATGTAAGTTATGTTGCCAAATTGTCTTAGAAACACTGTATTTTTAATATAATTTTAAATTAAATTTCAAACCCTGCGAAAAATATTTTAAATTAACATGGTGTGATTCGAAACATTAATAAGTTACCAACCTATTTCCAGACCTTCTCGTTTTTAAAGTGTTTTAATCCCAATTTTATCACTTTCTATTTATAATAATTTATTATACCGTTATATGTGTATTCAGTTATCCGGTGATTGTACGGGTTTTATATCAAATCGTTAATGTTTAACGTTTGACCAATACTGTTCTATAAGTTTTAACACATTAGTCAGTAGATTATTTTAGTTCTTTTTTTCGGACAAATACTGAAGAATTGTACGAATTTTCATTTTGTCGGCAGAAACCACCGTTTATCACCTCGCCACAGTTACCGCGACGCAAAAGGCCATATCACTTCCATTTTCCTTGTGCACATAGCAGACGATGTTAACTTAATGCCATTTTAAAGCTATTTTTCTCCATCAAGAAAGAGTATATTGTATAAAATAATACCTTGAAAATGGAAGTTAACGGTGTATATAGGAAGCATATTGCAACGAGAAGTAGACAATGGGCTCATCTTGGAAACTTGTATTGCTGAATACTTCTTGGTGGTTTTGACACTCATTCTAGCCAGCAGCCTGTGATACGAAGTGGTAATGATCGAGGCGGAGATTTAGCTCTTCAGTCCCAACACAGATTCATCTGGTGCAACAAAAAACTTCGTGATTTATGATCGTAGAAACGAGTCGAATCGAATAGGCCGACTGACCCCCTTTTGTTGAAACAGAATGTTGCTGCCCATTACCGTTCAAAGTATTTCCATGGCAATGATCATTGCTGGTGGTATCCCTCTGTAATGCGTTATCCTGACGTTACACGTCAAGTATTGGGGGGGGGGCGTGTCTGCAAAACAAGACGCGATCTTCGTGGCCAATCTTGCCATATCCGATTTGAATGCCTGCTGTCGATGCATTTATGCTAGCAGCATAGCGTCGGCTACTGAGGTTTACTGATGCTCTTTTTTCCTTCTTACCAATGGTTATCTTGATGTTTCACAACCAGTTCAACACTTTAGCGTCATAGCCGTTGAGAGACATTTCTATAGTCCCCACTCAGTACCATATTCGATACAAACTCGCGTATTGCTGCTCTAATTTCGTGGACTTGGATCCAAGGATTTGTTCTTTGTATGTGCCCCATCTGTTGGGTGGTCCCGACTATGAATAACTTGGCGATGAGTACATTGCACGGCGAACTGGGCTTTCGATGTTTCTTTTACCTTGTATCATTACCTTTAACTTTGGCTTCCTTCTTGGCCATGGTTTTACTGTTATGGGCAATTTTTCATAGGTAGAGTTTTCTCGTAGGCATTCCGGAAGCGTTGCCATGATTGAATGTTTCTACTACCTCCACGACATTATCCCAGACGATGAGTTGCCACCATGCCATACCAATGGAAGGCCAACCGCGTCTACCAGAATTGCTCTCTCAGGCACAGAAATTGAAAAAGGAGCCAAAGCAGCCAGGATGCTAGATCGTAATGGACTTTCCTTGCTTGTTGGATTCCATCCTGCTGTACCATGTATTGTAGGGCATTAGGTGACACCTGCATTCTAATTTACCTGACTCAATGTACATTACCACACGTGGTTGGCAATGTGTGCTTCTTTCTGCAACCCTTTGGTTATGGCGTCATGAATAGGCAGTACCGAAGGCATTTCACACATTTGTTTGTACTGTTTGTCGCATGTCCGAAGCTTTGCAAACCATCTCGTCGACTTTCTTCGCAGTCTGATACAACGACGGTAAACAGGAGAATGGGTAAACCCGCCCGCAATTTGACTTGGTAATTTTACTGCGATGCAGATACTCCGCGAAAATGCCAAGTGTTTGTCATAGTGATATAGTTTATGTGTGCTCTGGTTTATTGCGATTGCTCTTCGTCGTGTATTAAGCCTAGCTTCCAAGAAGTTCCGCGATCCAAAGAACATAAGCCAACAACAACTAAAAAGAATGTTCTGAACTCAAAACATATACCTCCGGGTATGAAAATAATGCTAAGTTAACTACTTCTAAAATTAGTAAAAACGTGTAACTGTACCAGAAACTATAAGCACCTGACCAATGAACCAAATTTTTACGAGTATGATTGGTCTCTCATCTCAACGCCTAAATTCTTGACTGCGTTTTTTTTTTTTAAATTATAAATCTGATATTGACCAGATCCAGGATTATATATCAGCAAATTCTGTCAAGATACTATGTGCTTAAGATATCACGGAGCAAGGGTAAGTAGTACTTGCCAATTTCATGGCATAACCCCAGATTCAGAGTAACACATACAGGTGACATGAGATAATAAATGAAAACAATTCTCTCTAAAGATTTGCCTCCAAATGGAAACATATCAAAAAGTATGTTTGTGTCTGGACTTTGGGATACCACCATGTTGTAATACCACCCGTATGGCTTTTTTTTTTATTGAAAATTATATTTTTATCAAATGTCTGCCATATTTGAATTTAGATTACATTTAATCAATACCCCTTATACAATATCAACATACAAATTCATCCATGAATCTCATCTTGAAGTGGTGCGCTTTTTGTTGAGAAGAACCGCGTTTCTAGATATCTGTCGCAGGATGATATAACTCAACTAATTAATTTGTTCTATGTTAAAAATACGGCATTAAGTGTGATGCAGAAATGAAGTATTGGACATTTACTATTTTCTTTAACTGATGGGTGTTGGTTTTATATGATTGCTGTCATTTTGATTGGAATTTTGGGATCATTTAAATGTTTCTGGTTAAGCCTTGAGCATTTTAATATTGATTTTTTTTTATTATATCAGCAAATCTTTATTATCATACGAAAATGCCCAAGAACAACATTTACTATTAAACCAAAACCCGTAAAGGTGATTCAAAGTGAACTTATGATTTTCCACAGATCAACATTAGCAATGCATTTCGATTTTCTATCAACCCTTGTTGTACCAAGGAGGGACCTCCCAGTGCACTTTGCGGTGCGCTAAAATGCCAAAAGCTTTTGTAAAAAGCTTCTAGGTAATCATTCTCTCATCCTTTCTGGTTATTTTAGCGAAAAAATGTGAAGGTAGCACCTTCACCGGGGTTAGGGTATGCCAGTGGCGGATTTAAGGAAATGGCCCTGTCAGCAGCTTAGCGTCGCGAAGTAACGCAATGTCATACTTTAGTGCGACTAGGGGTGTTTTAGGGGGCCCTGAGAGCAATATCTTAAGGGGCCCTGTCAGCTGCCTGACACTGCTGACTCTTAAATCCGCCACTGGGGTATGCCGTCAAAGTCGAAGGTAAAAGGGGGGAGGGGAGGGGGATTGCCACCCAAGGATATTTTATGGTGCATTTTTTAAAATATTATGTACATTATGGCTTTAAAACTCTATGTTTATGTAAAACTAGTCAATTGCCACCATTTAGAGCTGATAACGCATGAAAATTTCGATCCTTCCTATAACTTTTTAATTTAGCGCAAAATTGGATTTTTCGGTATTTCCTGTGGAAAAATGCCATGGTTGCCTACTCGCGGACTTCATTACGCATTGTGACGCCAATATTAGGTATGACGGTTACTTATTTTGGTATCAATGGAAAGAGTATGACTGTAGCCCTATCCACTGTGTACAAAATCTCAAAGCATTGATGCTTTATAACGCAGTTCGCGAGGGGCGGTACCCGTAACCGTGTTACACAAAAAGGGCTTGGTAATACGAGGGTTAAATGGCAGGAAAAGTAAATAATAAAATGAAATAAAAGCTGCATTTCCGCCTTTTTGTTTGTTTTGTTTGGGATCAAGCACTGTAAACACAACTTTTCTAAACCTAGATGGTAAATATTTATATCCCTACAACACGAAAATTAGCACATATAATGAAAACATAAACAATCCCATTTTAAATCGACCGTAACCTTTGTTGAAATGTATGATTAGCCTATCTCAAAGAAATGAAAACTTAAAAAAAATATTTTCCATAGCATTTTTTTTATTAGGACTGAGTTCAAAAGTGATTTAGGAGATTTCACTGTTTTTGTTGTTGTTTTAGAGTACACAGATACCGGTATAGTGTTCAAACAACTGGTTTTGAGCCAATCCCATGGCCGAAAAAAATGAAACGACGATTGAGTGAAAACTTGTGAAATAGTGAAGCAGTTAAATTTCGCTTTTGGATTCAGTCTCGATAAAAAAGCAATATCTTTCATGTTAACTTAACTGCAAAACATTAATGAGGTATGAAACAAAGTAATTTTCCAAAGTTTTTTACCTTTCTTTCGAATCTAAAAAAATAAAATTCCTTTATATCTACAACAAAGGTATTGTAAATTAAAATGGGATATTATTTATTACTATTTATTTGGGGGGGGGGGGGGCCCTTTGCCTACCTTTGTAAGCTTCCCGTGAAAGTATTCTCTATGACCTGAGCACCATAGACAGGGAGGAGAGACTGGATCATTTACAATAATACGACACCACTAAGTGGCAATAAATTTTGTTAAGTAAATATAAACGTAATAAAAGCATGAATCATTCATTCGGGACTCGCGCCAAGGGAATTGAAAAAAAGATATTATCCGCTGTAATAATACTGAAAGCAATTAAAAGTGACGTAAATGCACCGTTTTGATATACCGATGCACTTGACTCACTGAGTTCGCGGTCGTTTTCCTATCATACAACGAACTGTTCTTTATGGTTCCCGTACACAAATTAAATAATCGACTGGGCGTCTGGGTTCCTTCTCATCATTCTCAATAAACAGCTGACATTGTAACAGAGATGTGTCTGGTTTGCAGGAAGATGAGAAGGTGTGCAAACGAAAATACAATGACTGGGTGTTAATGGAAGGGGTGTATGGTTGGTGTTTAGGAAAGATGATCGGGCTGTTTGGTAATAGTGTTAATTTAACCATGGCACTTAAAAACGGGTACAAAAATTCGTACCCAGAACATTAGAGGAGACCTGAACACAAAATAGAAACACCGGATTTGAACCCTGTGCGATTATCCTCCTTGCTTGAACCGTAACTGTTAAAGTGCACACTACATGTATCGTTGTTATAAACAAATAACCAACTTTCTATCAAGCTGTCTTGAAGGCGTGGTATATTCTGTAAAAAAAATGCTGCAAAGATTTAAGTGTGTGTGAAACTACAATTTTTGTGGCGGAATGCAAATGAGAGGTCTAAGAAAAGTTTCTATGCATGGTTGATGCATTTGAAAGATAGTAAAGTGGATAACGATTATTTCAGAATGAAATTAAAAAGGGCGCAAGTTACTCCTCTGAAAGTTTCATTTAGAAACAAATATTTTCTGTTTTCCCTCAGTCGTTCGTTTTAATATTCGCTTTAGTTCAGTGTTGTGTGAATAAAAGACCAGATAAATTTTTTGACTTTGGTGTGAATACTAGAGGAGCCATTAAGAGATAAATGGCCAGTTTTATTGTAATTCCTCCTGTGATTAGATAGTTTAAAAAACCGCCTGAAATAAGAAAAACATGGATTACAAAGTTCCATTTTGGGGGGGGGAATGTTGTGCAATACTTTCAATCCTTTACAAAGATTTTGTTCATTTAATTTATTAAATATCACAGTCAAACCAAGAACAATATTTAAAGTCAATATAAAAAACAATAAGTGTGAAGTGATTTATGTGTGTTGAGTTTGATTACGACCAATTCAATCATTCAATTTATTTATTCAGCATACATATCGTACATGACAGAAATGTAAAAATACAGTATATTATATGACAATCCCTAATAACAAGAAGATCATAGTAAACGTACTAAGATGGACAGGTCGGGTATGATATGCTAGGACCAGTAATGGACACACCGATAGGGCTTATAGTTATGCTGGCCCGGTAATCCAAAAGAACTAGTATACTCAATTATGACAATAATTACAATATACAATAAAGTAAGGGCTGATATGAAATATTACACAGGTCAATATAAATATACAAAAAAACAAACATATATCTTAATCTAAACAAACATTAACAGGAATATCAGGATACGGGAAATGGGACAAGAAAGACAGACTTCTCCACAAAACTTGCTGAGGTATGTAATTACTATTGCGTAATGAGGAAGCAGAGGTAGAGAGGTAGAGGGAGGAAAAACATAAGGAGTAGAGATACAAAATGAGATGAAGAATAAATTGAGGGAGTAAATAAGGACTTTGGGAGTAAATTATTAAGACTTATACTGGTTGATGAAAGGTTTTTTTAGTTGAGCGTTTAATTAAAAGTATTTTTGTTTGTAATTGAAGTATATGATATGGGAGATCATCCAAAGTTTTGCGCCGTGGTACGGAAAAGTGCCTTTCAGAGGTAGATTTTGGGCGGGGAAGATGAAGCTTGTGGCTGTCTGGTGTTTATAGTTATGGATTTGTCTGTGGGTGCTAAAGTAAATGCTGAAGTTCGGAGGTAAAGTGGGTTGTGATAGTCAAACATGAAGAGCGCTGTTTGAAGTTGGTGGAGGTGCTTAATTTATGTGTTTTCAGTGAGTGAAATAATGGCAAAGCGTGAGTTCTGGGGGGTGAGTTGGTGATAGTGCGAATGGGCCCCTTCTGTGTGATGTTTAGTTTGGTGAACCGTGAATGATAGTTGGAGGCCAAATGATGTTACAGTAGCTAGGTATGGGAGAACTAGTGTGTTGTAACGTGTGTTAAGGTGTAGTTGGAAGGGGTGTTTAACTTGTAGATTGTACCAAGTGCGTGAGACGCTTGGTAGGACGAGTGTTGTTCATTCCATGTAGTGTCGTCGATTGTAATTGCCAAGAAATTTGCGTGAGTGTAATTGAATGTCTGGTTGTATATTGTTAATGTTCTGAAAAATTTTGTGGGGGATTTGGTTTTTTTGTTGTGTGTAGAGAAAAGCATGTAGTTAGTTTTGAAACATTGAGAGAAAGTTTGTTAGCCCGAAATCAGTCAGTGGTTGCGAGTTCATGATTATGTGTCAAAAGTGCATTAAGTTAGAGTTGAGAGAAAAATGGGTGTACATCGGCAAATAAGATTAGTTTAGTGTGTCGGATGTTGGTTGATGTCGTTCATGTAATGATGAAAAAGTATGGGGTCCAAGGATTGAGCTTGCGGACGCCAACTGTGATAGGTTTGATTGATGATTGCGATGGGGCGTACATGATTGTGAGCGGTTAGTAAGGTAACTCCTGAGCCACTCCGAAGGTACTCCACGAAACACGTAATGATAAAGTGTGAATGAGAATATTGTGGTCAATCGTGTCGAAAGCCTTGGAGAGCTCCAGGAATACCCCCATGGGGTGGAGTTTATTTTTTAATGCAAGGTTGAGGTGGTGTAGTTCAAGGAGTACCATGTAAGTTGAGCGTTGGGAGTTTGGGCCTAAAACCGGATTGTTCATCGACAAGAATGTTGTGCTTATTAAGAATGTAGGCCAGACGTGTGTACATGATTTTTTCAAGTAGTTTTGAAAAAGATGGAAGAACAGAAATGGGCCGTAATTTGCATGTGATGTGCATCATTTGTTTTTGTAAATAGGAATGACTTTGGCTGATTTGAGGTCATCTGGGAAAGTTCCGGTGAGAAAGTGATTGGTAATATGTGTATATCAGATGCGATTATGATGTTATCATATGATTTGTTCAGCATCCCAGGATATATCTTGTCGGTACCAGCCACTGTTACCAGGATTCAACAGGTGGCGAAGTTTGGGCATTTCATCTACAGTAACTGGATTCAAAAAAATTTGAAGTGAAGTGTTTTAGGAAACGTGTTTATTAAAGGAGTTATTGGAGGGTGGAATTTGTTAGCCAGTTTTGCCCAGGTTGTGAAGGGATCGTTGAGTGCGTTAGCTATGTCAAGCTGGTCAGTTATCTGCTTATTAATTATTATTTTTGAGTGGAAAAGGGCAGGATTTGTTAGTGGATGCCTTCTGCCTAGAATGTGTAGGAAGGTCCAGGTTTGGTAAGATCATTTTTTGAGTTTCTGAATGTGTTCTGTGTTGTGTTTTTCTTGGCAATACGAATGATGTGAGTTATTGTTTTTGGATTGTTTATTGTTGTTGGTTTGCTGATGGTTTTTCTTCAGGTAGTTGTAGAGGCCGTGCTTGTGTTTGATTGACTTGAAATTCTGTGTCATCCAAGGACTGCCTGGTTACTATTTTAAGCGGTCTTGTGGGAGGGGTGAATGATTCGTTGTAATGTTTGGTATAAGTTGTTATGAGTTGCTGTACAGATATGTTAGGGTTTTGCGGTGAGTATATGTTCCCATGAATCGTGTTGAGTCTCTCGGTTAAATGTGCGAATGTTGTGATCTCTGTAGTCACGTTTAGTGAATGAAGTTTTTGTGGCATGCTTGTGCTTAAGGATGTAATGAGGAATATGGGGAAGTGATCTGTAGTGATCAGTGACACATATCCCTGGTATGAGTCTGTATCAGTGGAATTGGTGATAATGTTGTCAATGAACGTGGCCGTGTAGGCGTACTTCTTGTAGGTCTGTTAATTGTAGGGATATAAGAGTTTGCAAGTGATGGGTTAATAAAATCATTAATGTGTGGATGAGTGGAAGAATTGAGGAGATTGATATTAAAGTCGCCAACAATATAGACATCACGGTGGGTTTTATTTAGTTCAGTGGGAAGCTGCTCGAAGCTGTGTTAACTTTTGGATTGTGTGTTTCATGCGTCTGTAAATGCCTCCGACTGTAAGTGTTTGGGTCTATGTTGGTGTTAATGTTGAGATCGATGAAAAAGTGAATCAAAATTCTGGTCCTGGTGTTGTGTCGATGATTTTGGATGATAGGTATTTTTTGTAAAGACCAAACTCCCTATCTGCCAGTGAGTGGTCCTGGAATGTATGTATAGCCATTGAGAGTGAGGTGGTGACTGGGTCAGTAAGCCATGTTTCTGAAAATGCTAAGACAGAGAAAGAGTGGTTGAGGTGATCCCCCAAGGGGAATTTTTTTTTTTTTAGCTAGTGACTTTTTATGTGATTTTGTGATACTTCGACAGTTGGCAATGGAATATGGAGAATGAGTCGGTGCGATGGATTTATTAGTTGTTTAAGCTGTCATCTGTGGGATAGCGGGAGTCAGAACCAGGATGCGTTGTGGGATGATGAAAGATTGGTGGTCACATGTTTGAGATGAATTTGGGCTGTGAAGTAAGGGTTGATACAAAGGGAGTAAGTGATGAGATGTTCAAATAGTTTTAAAAAATTTCAATGTAGTGATGCGCGAAAGTATTCATCGTGAAGCTGGTGGTTAAATGGCAGTCGTGTCTTGCGCGGGGCACGGATACAGAAAGGATTAATAACGGAAAATAATGCGAGGAGGGGTTAGCTGAGGAGTAGAGAGAATGGGAGAGAGAGGGAGGGAGAGAAAGAGAGAGGGAGGGAGGGAGGGAGGGAGAGCGGAGAATCTGGTGGAGAGATGGGATGGAGAGGTTGATTGAAGAAGGAAGAAAGAAGAGATAAAATGAAACCGGGTAAAACAGTGAGACAATACCTGTGGGCAAGATGTGTTGTCAAGTCAGACAAGACGAAAGCAACAAGGACTAGCACAGAGTAAAACAAACAGGGGATAAGATACTTAATACTAGACAAGGGGGAGAGGTGCTAAAGTGGGGGACACTTAAATAACCGAATTAAAAATGACTTAGATTTAACTAAGGGAAAAAAAAAACGTGGATGCTTTATCACCGGTCACGTAGCCAAGGGAGTGAACGGAGCCCGTGTGTTTAAAATAATGACAAAAAAATATTCCATACCGGAAAATGGTCAGGGCAAAGCAAAACAAAGAAACACAGGAAGTATACAACAAATGCCAAGCTTTTAGAAGTGCATTATGACGCAGGAGTAATTATAAGCGCGCACATTGTGCACAGGGTACGTACAGTATGCGGATGCGGTGAAAGGTGGCAAAAGCAATGGCCATGACACGATGCATTGAGGGGTAAAAATAGTGTGTATCCTTTACATGGGGTAGGTAGACAAGATATCATACAAGGGTAATAAATGGGGTCGGGAAAAGTAAACACCATACCAATAATTTATAGTAAAACACATGCAGCAGCAATTCATCGTAGTAAAAAAATAAAAATATACATTATGATTTAATTAACTTAGCATTATGCTGTTGGTGTAAGAAATGATCCATAAAATACAGAAACGAGAAAAAGATGAAAAGGACGGGGACGATGAGCAACTTGAAACCAGAAAGATTAATTAATGTTGTGGCTTAGTTGTTATGCTGATGGCACTTATTTTTATGTGGATATTTTTTATCTGACAATACTGCAAGAATGGCTGTAGTTCATTTTTTGTCCAAATGGTGAAATGGATGTGCATTTGGGCGTTGTAACCCATAGGACCAATTGTCGCCGACGGTAGCATTGCTATGCTAAACAAATCTGGTCTAGGGGCCAAAATTAATTTCCTTCCAATATGGCCGCCATTTTCAAAATGGGCGCCACCTATAACAGGCATAAATTATGAAAATATGTGGTGTTAAAACTTTATTATATAGGTCAGATTAAGACGTTGTGTTTTAACTTTTTTATATCACTATTTCTGTATTTCACCAAAATCGTAGTTTACTTCATGGCGGCTACACATTCAGCGGGGGCCTATTAATTATGATGGCTGCCCTGTTCATCTTAAAAAGGCTGCTTATTTTGTAGTTTACCGTCCTTCGTGCTAAACCATGGGTCCTGTTGGATTTTTTTAAAACTTGGGTTCCTCAAAATATCCAAACCTACATTGTTATTTTGAAATGCCAATGGCCGACCCATGATATAAAATGGCTGTCATATTCAAATGGCTGCCAAATAAAAACTGGAAGCTACTGTAAGCTTGATATGTTAAAGTAGTATTGTATTGTATATGTCATGGTAAATGATTAAGATTTAATCAACATCTCCTGAAACGTAATTGGTGGCTTGGTATGGTTAAACATTTTAAAGTGTTCGGATTGTGTTTCCATAAACAGTATGGGTGCCATGTTTCAAAATGGCTGCCACTATAAATTTAATAAATGCCTTAAATGTACTGGGATTTTGCTATTAGTCACAGTTGTACCCATGCCCAGTAGCCTCAGACATTAGGTCCTATTTTGACGGCATGATACAATGTATTCTACCGCCTGGCCGGCCCTTGGTATTTTTATCTCAGTACAGTCATAGTGGACTGACTAGTGACTGTTTCTTGTGTCCCCTACCATCCCCCTTTCCCTCGGTTTGTTCCCTTTCCCCTGCGGCGCGCTCCGTTCTCTTTGTCATTGTGTCATTTCTATGCTTAACACTATTCAAAATACCCCTATCCACCCCACTGCCTCACTTTTGTTAGTATTTAAGACGGTAGTATTAATTCAGTTGTACAGGAAACCCTACAGAAAATGGATGTGGATCATGTGGAGGCATTACTGTTAAAAATACAAAGTATTTTTGGGTGTTTAGTACTCATTTATCATTCATTCTTCCAATTTGTTATTCTGCTAAACTTTTAGAACCTCCATCTTATTGTAGATGCATCCCTTAATAGTTTAAGACTTAAGCTAGGGTAGTATTCTGTCAAGTGTATGATGGGATGGTATAATCAGAATACTAACAATTAACTATCTATCTCCAGGCACACCTGAAGAAGCAGGCTTCTACTCATTTGCAGCCAATGCTGCTGCTAAGGATAAAAGGGTCATGCTGCGTACTGTGGACACAGACGTCGTGATTTTTTTTCTGTAGCCTTGATAGCCAGTCCAACCTTCACTGAACGTGGCTAGGGAATTTTGGTCCCGGAGAAAAGAAATCGCAGATTCACACCAGAAATACTATTGCCCAGACCATAGGACCAGAGAAGTCTGTGTTCTGCTGATGTTTAACACCTCACCGGTTGCCACTAAAGGAAAGAACACCGCAATGGGAAAGCAAGCAAATCTTCCGATGTTGTAAAAACTTTTGCAAAATGGAAGAACTCCCAATTGAAAGATTGTGCTCATGTACAACAGAATAAGATCCATTGAGTTCATTCAACCTACCTCAGATTGCACTGTATCACATTAAAAAAAGAAAAGCCAGCATATAAGGCAGGACATTCTGGGGACAAGGGCTTTTGATGCGAGCCCAGAGCTACAGATCAGCGGACTGTGGTCGGAAAATTCAAGCTTCACAGTCATGTATGGACCAAGCCTTGCCAGAGGCATTAAAAGCAAACATAGCCCAGGTCAAAAACTTGCTGAAGTGTGACGTAAGGTAAATAAAGATGTTTTCTGGGTCAATGTCTGGCTGGAATCATGCCAAGGTCCTTGTTGTGCATTGTTGCCGCCAACATTGGGCAGACATGAAATTCTGCAAGGTATAGTGGGATTGTGCATTGTGCGCCAACATTGGGCGGACCAAGAGAGTATTCCACTTTTTGTGGTGCTGTTCTACAATTAAGGTTGTGTCCGATCTGCTTCCAGGGAGCCCACTTCTGCAAAGGGAAACCTGTATTATCCGATTCTGGTTCTGAACTGTTGAGACATCGCCATGCAGCCCATGCGGAGTTCAGCTCCAGGTAGGTGATGCTCATCAGGTTCAATACCAATAGATGTGACTTGGTTGATATAGCAAGTCTTTTCTTCAAAAAGCGACTCTCTTAAGGTGATTGGTCACGTTAGATCCGTTCGATAGATCTTGTTAAGATTTCGTATAAATGAACTTCCATCGATGTAGTCAAAATCAGAAATAAAAATATGGGGTCACCGAAAACTCGTTTTGAGAAAACATTCTATGAAAACCGCTATTTTTCCAAAAATTTGTTACACACGTCTATGGAAATTCATTTTCCCGGACATTTGTTGAATATTTAAAAAATCGGTTCGATAAATTTTGTCCAAATTTTAAATAAAAGTTGCGCATAACAAGATCTGTCGCATTTAAGCAAAAAAAAAAGTAGGGGTCACGAACTACTTTTTCTGTTATTTTCGAAAATAACGGCATTTTTAGTTGTCTAAAATACCAAAGCCGATATGAGGTGCGTTAAAACGCCAAAAGTTTCACGCATGGCAAAAAGCTTATAGCTGACATGCGAAAAAAAAACAGGCACGCAAAAAGTTGCGACACTGAATTAAAACTTATTGAATGGTTTGTTCCCTCTTGTAATTGTTAACTTAATATTGATATGTTGTTGGGATGTATGCGAAGAATCAATAAAAAGATGGTAAGAAAGGGGAAGAAAAAGAAGAAAAGGTTTAATGGACCGGGGAGAAAGGAAAAGTATTATAAAGCAAGGGCGTGTCCAGAGTTCGTGATTTAAATGCATTTAAGCGGGGGATGTGTACTCACACTTGAAACCCAGGTATTAGCTTACTTCGTAGGCAATTTTCTAACTATGTTGTCAAAAAGTCGTTCCCTTTTCGAAAGTTAACGATATTAAATAGTTGTCATTGTGGGTAATTAAAAAAACAAAACTTATTTAGAGCACTTCGACCCGTTGCTCTTTTTATGCAAAGTTGTCGGCCACTATCTGCTTCAATGGCGATGGGGCCACAAAAAATTCCATGTTTTTTTGATTTGTAAGCAAATGTTAGAATAAAGCCTTAGTATCAGTTGGAATGTGGGGGAATTTAAGCTGCATAACTTAGTCAATTTTTTTAAAATGATTATGAAGTTCCAAGGATTGCGTCAATGCTCACCAAAATGGAAGATAATTAACTGTATATGTGAAGAATGTTAAAGACAGTTCCTTTTAAGTTCTACGGTTCATGTTCGACCGTAAAGTACCTGAACTCCCTTTATTAGTAAATGAACGTTTCATAAAATGAGCATAATTTGTATGAAAAAATTTCTTATATCTATATGAAAGTGTACATAAAATGTGATTTTTTGAAATCCGGGATTTTACACGAGGGGCAAAATAATAAGGATCGTCATTTACACTTTTACTGCCGAAAATTCGGTTAAATGACAAGTGACTTGTACTTCAACAAACCTATAAAATCAATTCTTCATCTGTTTATGCATTGACACTTATAAGACCTGTGAAATGTGGTCGGAAATCAAAACTCTTGTCATCTGAGATGTATTCATTAGAAATTTCTGACATAAATTATAAAGAAAAACTTTCCGAAAGACATTTGTAAAGTGTGTGACAAAATCAGGAGAGAAGCTGCGTAGTTTCGGGAAAAGAAGGTATTAGTTACTGATGGCCTTTATATACAGCAATATAATCTTTGATCAAGTTTTGTTTAATGCGTGAAATCTGTAAAGCACATAGCCTACATGCAACGTCATTGCTTCATCGGACGGCATGCTATGTGCCTCCAGAAGACGCACAGTGTACGCAAGGGTGGTTCTTTACGCGCGGGGACAGCTAGGAACGCCAAGTTCGCGATTTTGGGAGAAAATGTCTGCTGGAACTGGTGCGCGCATGGCTAAAGTTGACCCAAGCCCCTCTTAAACTCCCTTGAGACTGTTTCAAGGGGTTGGTTGCAACTTGCTTGAGAAAACTCTCTGGATTAAGGCGGTTAGCAACTGGTCTTGTCCAGAATAGAGGTTTACTTTAGATACTTGGCAGCTCCGCTCTTGCATGCTCGCTACACAAACAGATGTTGGTGGAGAGCATTCCTGCCTAGGATGTTATCAGTTGTCCGGTTGACCATTCTTGTGATTAAGCTGGCAGGATGGCATTTATGCTGACTCAAGCTTTGGGGCATGGGTTGACCTTTCCATACAGGGGTAGCATTACTCTGGCACTTAAGTAGTTAAGGGACCATGCCGTCGATCTTAGGGTATGTGGGCAAGCACCCCTCTTGGGCAAGTGCCGTTTGTTCAGGTATTATTGCGGTGGAACATAACTTTACTATTCTTTTCATGATGCGTGTCTTATAAGAGGAGAGAGAGTGCGGGTCCAAAGTAACTCTAGGTAGACGAAGTATCACAGTGCTTAGGGCTTCCAGACAGGTAAAGTTTAAGAGGAAGTTGGTCATGGGTTGCGCGTAGATGGAAGTTTAAAATATTGTGTCTTGAATGGATTTTGCACACGGACGCTCTAACCAACGGAGCTATCAGACTGGAGTTGGTAGAGGGAGCGATAGCATCATCTATAGGTAGTGGTTCGAAAGGTGTCCATTTTTTCCTAGCGTGCTAGTAATATGGAGGTAGCCGGTTCGAAGATTAATAAATATCCACCTTGTTACCTGGAGAACTAAGTAGTTAAAATTAAAAACAAAAACTAGTTACATTGAGATAGGTAAATTACCGTTTTGATGCTATCCGCTTAGAAAAATGCGATGGGAACTTTCGAAACCTAACAACTATAGATGAGATTATTGCGCTCCTCTGCAAACCCAGTATTGATAGCTCAGTGGTTTGGTTAGAGCGCTGTGTGTTGGTAATAGAGGTTACCAGTTCAATCCCGCCAGGCGTACGGTTTTTTTTTTTTTAAACTTCTGTGCGCTGGCATTCCAGAGTGGCTATCTCAGAGAAAGATAATACATTCCATCCCTATTCTACCTGGAGAACTAAGTAAATGTTCCACCTGGTTGGGTGTAACATTTTTGGCTGGTGTGGAGGTTTTGTTGGCTATCTTCGACTCTGAAGCTTTCGGATGGTAGGACCATTCCTTTCTGTGTTATGGTCATATTGGTGGTTTCAATTAAGGTGTGCCTGTTTTTGATCCTTTCCTCGGACACTTCTCCACCTTTAGCAGTTGTTTTACACCTTCACCGGTTTGCACAAAGGAAAGAACCAACACCGCATGGAATCAAGGCAAAAATCTTTCCGCATGTTGTAAAACGTTTGCAAACTTGAAGAACTCCTCAATTGAAAGATTGTTGACCCTCATGTACAACAGAACAAGATCCATTGATTTCATTCCACCTACCCCTCAATGGCACGTATCGACATAAAAAAAAGCACATACATGCGTACATGCTTGGGGACCAGCTTGCTCGAGCTCCAAGGCTACCAATCCAGCGACTGGGCGGAAAAGTGCAGCTTCACATTCCTGTATGACAAACCTTTGCAGAGGCATTAAACAAACATAGCCAGGTCAAAACGGCTGAAGTGTGGCTGTAATGTAATAGAAGATGTTTTTCTGGGTACATGGTACTGGCTGAATTCTGCACGGGGTTCCTTGTCTGTGCTTGTTGGCTCCAACATTGGGCATACACTGATTCTGCAAGGTCCTAATGTTGTATGTGCATTGTTGCGCCAACATTGGATAGACCAAGAGATAATTCATGTCTGTAGTGCTGTTCTACAATTACAGGTATTGTCCTGATCTGCTTCAGAGCCCAACTTTCCTGCAAGGCCACGTGTATTATCCGATTCTGTTCTGAATCTGTTGAGACCTCGCCATTCAGCCCATGCGAGGAGTCACTCCAGTCAGTTGGATGCTCTTCAGGTTCAATACCAATAGTTACTTTGGTTTGATATAGCCAAGTCCTTTCTTTCCACAAAGGCGACTCTCTTAAGGTGTTGTGTCACGATAGATCGTTCGATAGATTTTGTTAAGTTTTCGTATAAATGAACTTCCATCGATGTATGTCAAATTTCGAAATAAAAAAGGGTCCACCGAACTCGTTTTTGAGAACCCATTTACATAAAAACGCGCCTATTTTTTTTCCAAAAATTTGTACACACGTCTATGGAAAATTCATTTTTTCTTTTTCCCGGACATTTTTTGGGAATATTTAAAAAATCGGTTCGATAATTTGTGTCCAAATTAAATAAAAGTTTGCGTCACTAACAGATCTTCGATTACTGCAGAAAAAGTAGTCACCGAACTACTTTTTCGGTTATTTTCGAAAATAAACGGCATTTTTTAGTAAGTCTGACATACCAACGCGATATGAGGTGCGTAAAACGTCACAAGTTTCACGCATGGAAACCGCTTATAGCTGACATGCGAACAAAACAGCACGCAAAAATGTGCGCACTGATTAAAACTTATGAGCATTGTTTTTTTCCCTCTTTGTAAGTTTTTAATCTTTAATATTGATATGTTGTTGTGTATGATGAGAATCATAAAAAAGACTGGTAAGAAGGTATAAAGGTTTATGGAACGGTGAGAAGGAAAGTATTAAAGCAGGGCGTGTCCAGATTTCGTGATTTTAAATGCATTTAAAATCGTGTGTACTCACACTCTGAAATCAGTATTCTATCTTCGTAGCAATTTTCTAAATACTGTTGTCAATTCGTTCCTTTTACGAATTTAAACGATATCAATTAAGTTGTCATTGGGAATTAAAAAAAACAAACTTCTTTGAGCATTCGCCACGTTGTCTTTTTATACCAAAGAAACAAGGCAAAAAGAAAAAAAAAAAGAGAAGTAAGTTGTTATAAAAACGAGTCAAGAACATTAGACTACAAAGTTGTCGGCCACTAGCTGCTGGCAATGGCGATGGGCCCAAAATTCCATGTTTTTTTTTTGTCGTTACATCTCAAATTAAAATAAACCCTTAGTATCAGTTGAATGTGGGGATTTAAAGATTTGCTATCACTTCTTCAATGTTTTTTAAAATGATTATGAAGTTTCCAAGTATTGAGTCAATCTTCACAAAATGGAAATAATTAACATTATATGTGAAATGTTAAAGCACTTCCTTTTAATTTACGGTCATTTTTCCGACCGTAAAGTTACCTGAATCCCTTCTATTTAGTAATTACGTTTTTCTATAAAATACATAATTATTGTCATGAAAAATTTCTTTATATCTATATAAAGTGTTCATAAAAATTATTTTTTTGAAATTCCCTGGATTTTACACGAGGCACAATACTTTTTAAGGGATCGTCATTTACTTTAACGTGCCGATTCGTAAATGACAATGCTTTTCCTTCACAGAACCTATTAATCATATTTATCATCAATGTTTATAGGCATTTGACATTTATAGACCTGTTGAATGTTTCGGCAACAAAATACTCTTGTCATCTGAGATTTATTCATTAGACTTTCTGACATATAATATAAAAGAAAAACACTTTCCGAAAACATTTTGTAAAGTGTGTTGAAAAAATCAGGACAGAAGCTGCTTAGTTTCGGAAAAGAAGGATATTTAGTTACTTGATGGCCCGTTTATATACACATATAATATTTGACTCAAGTTTGTTTAATGCGTGAAATTCTGTAAACAGCACATAGGCCTACATGCACTTCATTTGCTTCATGATGTGCATGCTATCTCCAGAAGATCGCACAGTGTCGCAAGGGTTTTTACGCGCGCGGATAGCTAGGAACGCCAAGTCGCGATTTTGGGAGAAATGTTCTGTTTGGAGACTGGTGCGCGCAATCTAACCGTGACCCAATCACCTTAACCCTTTTAGACTGTTTCAAGGTTTGACTTTTCTTAAGAAACTCCTCTGGATTTAAGGCGGTTTACAACTGGTCTCTGTCCAGATATAGAGTGTTTCACATTAGATATTGGCAGCTACGCTCCTTTGCATGCTCGTCTACACTACAACAGATGTTTGGTTGAGCAATTCCTGCCTAGGATTTATAAGTTGTCCGTTGACATTCTGTGATAGGCTGGCAGGAGCATTTAATATGCTGGAATCAAGCTTTTTTGGCATGGTTGAACCTTTCCCAACAGGTAGCTACTCTCACGGTAAGTAGTAAGGCAAGTGCCGTCGATCTTATGGTATGCGGGCGAGCACCCCAGCTTGTGCAAGGAGTTTGTTCAAGGTATTATTGCGTGAACATACTTTACTCTCTTTTCATGATGTGTGTCTTATAAGAGAGAGAGAGTGCGGTCCAAAGTAACTCCTCGGTAGACCGAATTATCACAGTGCTCTATGGGGTCTTCCAGACCAGGTTAATTTAAGCCGACGTTTGGCTTCATGGTTCTGTAGATGGAAAGTTACATTCTAGTTCTTGATGGAATTTTGCCACGGCGCTCTAAACCACTGAGCTATCATACTGGGTTGGTAGAGGAGCGTATATATCATCTATAGGTATTAGGTTCGAAATGTGTCCATTGCTTTGCCCCCTAGCGTGCTATATTGAGGTTGCCGGTTCGAAGATTAATAAATATCCATCCTTTGTCTACCGGAGAACTAATTAGTTAAAATTTAAAAACAAATTTAACTTAGTATATGTAAATATAACCGTTTTGATGCTATCCGCTAGAAAAGCGATGGGCACCTTTCGACCTACACCTATGATGATATCTATCGCGCCTCTGCAAACCCAGTATTGATAGCTCCGTTTTGGTTAGAGCGGCTGTGTTGTAATAGGAGTTTACCAGTTCAAATCCCGCCAAGCGTACGGTTTTTTTAAAACACTTCTGTGCGCTGGCTTATCTCCAGAGTGGCTTCTTCCAGAGAAAGATTAATAAATATCCATCCTATCTACCTGGAGAAAACTAGTAACATTTTCAACTTGGTTGGGTGGTAACAATTTTTTTGGCTGCTGTGGAGGATTTGTTGGATACCTTCGACTTGAAGCTTTCGGATGGTAGACCATCCTTTCCTGCTGTTATGTGGGTCATATCGGTGGATCAATTGAGGTGTGGCCTGTTTTTTGATCCATTTCCTCAACAGAAAACAACTTTCTCAACCTTTAGCAGTTGTTTTAACCTATACGGATCAGCTTCAAGCATGGTGGAATACCCTTGATATAAATCAATCAAAATTGATTTTCCATAACCAGATTGGTCAAAACAACAAAAAATACCGATTAGATCAAATACCAAAATTTATATTTAAAATACAAATAAGATACCATACATAATCTTTTAGCAAAAACATTAATGTTATGGGGAGAAGGCCAGGAGGCCAAAAAGGCCCGTCAATAGGCCTCCCCCGCCGTGACTGCACAGACACACCCACACACACCACCCCGCACACACATCCACACCACCCATGCGAAACGCATACACATACACGGGCAAAAACTAAAACATGACACATTACTAGACAAGACAGTGGACAGTTGCCTCAAAGAAATCAAATATTTTAAAAAAAGAAAAAACCTAAAAAATTAAATATTTTTCTTAAATTGATAACGGACTTGTTCTTTTTAAAGATTTACAACAGGTTGTGGAGAGAATCTTCTAGAGAATTCCAAAGACGGGGACCGCCTAGTACGAACAGAATGATCGAAAATGTCTTCTTGTTTCTGGTCAAGTTATATTGTATTTTCTGTGTCTTGTTGAATAGTTGTGGACATCAGAACGTTTCTCTTAAAATAGTTTTTGAAAAGATGAAGGCAGATCATTTAATGGCACTTAATGATATCCTTTAACACACCCTTGTGAAGGCCTGTAATGGTATTCCGGCCTACCGGCCCTGTGGTCTGAATCTCCGGGGGCAGTCTTATTCACTATTGGGCAAATTTGTACTAGTTATGGAGTTTTGGAGCCACCTTCTTCAGTTCTGTAGTTAAAGTGCCGCTTAAAAAGGCACTTTGTTTGGTCTTACGACGGTCAGCATTGACTAGAGTTAGTGGGACTGGATCCAGAACAATCTTTGCTACACAGGTTAGACATGTTTATGCCAACAATTAGCTATATACAGGATTGTAACCTCTCTTCCAATGGCACTATACATGTGTTAGCGGTCATTTTAAGTCGTGACGAGTGATGTGATTTGACTGGCTATGCCATTCTCCCTTCTTCATGTTCTTGTTCGCGTCTGAAATTGGTCTCCATGGGTAGCCACCCAGTGGGTACTATGGCTGTTGAAATCCCAATTAAGAAATGAGTTTTAGTGGAATTCCCCCCGAAATTGAATTAGCGGACTTTGAAATCTACTGATGAAGGTTTGGAGACTGAATAAAAACGATGACAGAGCCGACCTAATGTAGGACTTTGATGTTGTCAGCAGATCTTGATGCTGCTTCTACAAACGGGGTCTGTTTTTCACACCTAGAGCAACATTGCAAACTGTCAATGTGGTCTCCCGATGGCAAGGATTTTCATGGAAAGTATTTTAGTGAGACCTTTGCTACACATTAAGGCCACCAAAGTACTTCTGCAGAGTCAACTCATCTTTTGGGTGGTGGCAATTTGGCCCTCATTTTGAATTTGCCCTAGAAGTGTCACGAAATAAGAGTCGTTGCCCCTGCAATCAGTTTAAACAATCACACATTAGGCTAGAGCACGGGGAAATCAAGCGTTTCATTGTGTAACATGTGTCCTGTGCCCTGTGACTTTTTGGACCGATTGGCTGGCAATGAATCAAATTCTCCCACCACTGATGTACATTTTACAGGCTGTGTATAACCACGGAGCCAACAATACTAAATCAAATAGGGTAATGTTATTTTTTTCAAGTAGTACGGAGGAATCATACAGGCACGTAATGAACTTCTAAAAGTAGTGGCCATTCGGGTTTGGCATCCATATTGGGGCCAATAAATTCAAAGAAGCAATAACAACATACCTTATGGTTTCCGTTTATGTGAATTCCTTCCTTGAGGGAGTTATATCAAGATTAACACAACATTCATTTCTTGATAATCAAAGGATAAGCTTAGCTACAAATTAGCCGCCAATTTTGGATTTTCGCCGCCATTTTTGATTCAAGTCTTATTGTGGTTGTTTCTTAGGTGAATGTGAAATCCTATCTTTAATGCACATTGTTCAATAACAACCTTAGGGAATCATAAACAATCAAGAAAACATTATTCTTGATAATAAATGATTGCTTCAAATTGGCCGCCAATTTTTGGATATTTTCTGCATTTTGGATCAATTTGCTACTGAAACAACATGGAATTATCAACCAATACCAATGGAGTGTCAATCAGGGTATATCTGTTCTAAAATGGCCCGAAACACAATCAAATTGAGTAATTGGATCATATAATAAACATAGAAAGCACGTAAAAACATGACAATGACATTTTTAAAACATGGGGGCGGTGTCGGGCCAGTTTGAATTTGCGGCCATCTGGAAGAAATTAATTTGGCCCTATACCAATTTATTCAAGCATATGAAGAGCTACATCTGTGCCAAATTTGGTACTTTTCACCCAAAATGCACAATAAGGTTTGATATCTTGCAACCATTCTGCATGACTATGTTGGTCCGGGTTCATTAGACCAGTTACATATAAATTAACAGTAAATTTTAATATGGGAACATACAAACGAGAGTAGATGGTAATGTGATCGTATCATGATAATATATGATTATAATGTGAACACCATACTTCATTATAACCCAAATAAATAACAATTGTATCATGCATTTAAAAACATTTTTATATAAAATATAAGTCTGAAAAGTGGTATCGTCAAATTGAATCCCTGTACACATTGATAGTAATTCACGTAATTAAGAAAAAGGGATGGAACATACTATACGTTGAGTGAAAGAAAACTATGTTGTGTACAGAGGTTCAATTATCCATTTCCACATTGCCACAACGCTCGGATCAAAGTGCATTTATTGAACATCATACGAGAAGCAATGGCCAAAAAGCTGCATTTGAGGTAAACATTATGTTAGGATCATTCATAACCTGGGGTAGAATATGTATCATGACAAGGGTAAATAAATTGGGTCAGGGGAAAAGTAAGCACCATATCAATAATCTAATAATAAACACATGCAGCAGCAATGAAACCATAGTAAAAAAAAATTAAAAAATTATAACATTAGTTTTATAAAACTTACTATGTCGTTGGTGTAATAATTGAGCATAATATACAGAAAGGAAAAAGATGAAAGGAGGAGACGATGAGCAATGAAAAAGAAAGACATAATTATTGTGTGATAGTTCTGCGGGAGCATATGTGGATAAATGACACACTGCATTGAAGGCTGTTGGTCGGGTAATTAGTCCAATTTCATAAAAATTAACAGTAAATTCCTGGATAAGGGAACATCAACAATAGTAAAATAATCGATATCTGATAATATAGATATCATATAAAACACCAGACGATATTATAAACAAAAAAAATTCAATTGTATCAATGCAATTAAAAAACAACTAATAAAGTATACGGATGAAAGGGTATCGGTCATGAATCCCTGTACACATTTATAATACTTTACCTAATTATAAACAAAAGGATGGAACATGACGTTGAGTGAAAAAAAAAATATGTTGTGTACAGAGGTTCCAATTCCATTCCACATTACCACAACGCTTCGGTGGCAAGTGCATTTATTGAACAACATACGATATTTAGGGTCCACAAATTAAAGACATCCAGTAGATGGTTTCATAAGATGAGAATATTATAATAATTTGAATGAACACCAATAATAATGGTTAGTACTGCATATGGGATCACGGCAGTTATACACGAGCACGGCAGGCTGTATATTGTGAGGACTTACACCGCTCACAATAAACCACAACTTTCATCATACCTGCACTTCCATAGACCACTAGCTACCACAAAAGTGGGATTGTGGTATGTTGTGGGATATGCTTTAGCAGTTAGGTAAATCATAAATATACCAACTTAGAGTGGACACACATATACACAAAATACCACGTAATAAACAACAACAAACTGCGCCACAGGCCACAATGCACAGGGCGAGAAGAATCGCGGCCCAGGGGAAACCCTGGGTTACAGGCCTACATGGCGCAGTGTGGGTGCGGGATGGAAGTGGATGCACCACAATTGATGTTAGTGAAAAGCCCACATATTACAATGGTTGGATTATTTTGTGGTCTTAGAGCTTGTTCGGGATAATTCTAGTGCAAGGTGCATTAAATGAATTCAAAAGCCATTAGAAAATACAATTTCAAAACATGAGAAACAATATAAATTTAAGTACATTAGAAACAGATAAATTGCAAATACATTAGAAACAATTACCAATTCAAAACTCAGAAACTGTTAAGGTGGTAAACATGCATGGTACGAAAACCTCAGGTAGATAAACGAAATACAGATGTGATGTAAATGGAATACACTATAAGCAGAAAGATGGGGATTCTGATAATAACCTTTGTACATATGATGCGAATATAAACAAAGAATTAAAATACACAAATATAATAGGTATTAACATCAGTAGATGACCTATTTGGTCATCAGAGAGGACCCAATCAAAATCGTTAATGGTGGAGCAGGGGTGCAAGCGCAGGTGAAAAAAAGCTAGTATATTTAAAGATACAAAAAGGGATGATTGTGAACTGGTGTAGCTAAGACAAGCCTGAACAGGCCAGTAACTTTATTTGTAAAAGGGTAGTTCATAGGGATAAGACCAATAACCATGTCAATGTCCAATAGAACACATGCATAACTTTTTACCCGATACTACAAAAACTTTCAAGGGAAGATTATATATCATACACCATGCATCGGTGAACTATTATAAGGAGTAGTGATTTATTTACATGAATTGGTCAACGTATAATGGAACACACGTAAAACACCATGTAAATGATATTGTCTTGAGCAGGAAGAGAAATCATATTTTAATATTAAGTGCATGAGAGATCAGTAATTACATTGAATGATGGGAAACAACTATAAGACCAAAACAAGAGGCATAATGATGCATACGAACTGAGAGATATAAACATGAATATGATAAGCTATTCCTGCATAGGTCAATATGATTTATGGATAATTTATCTGTATTTTAAGGCAAACATATCTAAAGCCCAGATCAAATGGTAATTTCATTACCATGTGGTTAACAAGGTTAATAAAGAGAAAATACTTTGACTGTTCATGAAAAACAAGTGTCCAATTGAGAGTCTAGATGCAATTTAGGTCAGAACCTGAGAGAATGGTTATTTTCTTGTTATTATTTGTTAACACGATTATGTTACCATCCTGCGACCATGTGTTCTTTATGTGACCTAATCTAGCTGCCCTTTGGGCATCACGGAGTAGGGCCATACGCGTGGGAGTAAGGCTCTCAGAGATGGTAAGTTTAGTGCCTTTGAACTGTCTCTTGTCTCTCATTATGACCAAACTTGGCGTATTTCTTTAAAATGAGTTTTTCATTCCTGGTCAAAATGTTTGATTTCATTTTTGTCTTTAACACTAATGGTTCTCCAACCACAGGGTTTAATTTATTGGGAAACAAAGCTGTGTTTTTCAAATACATGTAGATGTTATTGCCCAGGATAAAGAGGGTGAACAACTTTTGATTTGATTGTCATGTTCCCTAAATATGGCGGATTAAAAGAGCTAACGAATGATAACTTTCTGATTGCACTCCAGAAGGAATACAGGCGCAGAACAAAACATAGGGTACCACCCAACATCCTCGACCAATCACCCAATCAATCTCACCCAATCATGTGGGAGAGCGTGGCCTAGCGGTTAGGGTGTTTGCCTGTGGCGCAAATTTACCAAAAAAAATCGGGTTCGAATCCCGGCGGGGTCACTTGCTGGGATTTATCCGGGGCTCAATTCTGGATTTAATCTGTATACGAGCTATTGATTAAATACAGAATACCGCTCTCCTCCATGGTTCACTTGGAATTGGGCAAATGAATCATGAAAGCATCCCGTCCTTCGGAGGGGACGTTAAGCCGTCGGTCCCGTGTACAGAGAGTCAAAACTGTACACGTACATCGCAGTCAGTGTAGAATAAGAGTAGGTGTAAATCCCTGACTGTTCCCAATCCGCCCCAGTCCGGCGGGCCATGTTAGGAGCGTCCGTATCATGGATACACGTGGCCTTGGATCAGCTTACCCAGTTGAATTAATCATGACACCACCACAAGCCATTATCAATGAAGAAGAAGACCCAATAAAACCCTGTGATTTGGACAATTTCAATTTTAAATACCAAGAAGGAAATGTCTCAGAGCAGCACAACAAAGATAAAGGCTTACTGGGCAATGTTTTTTAAGTTATAAATCATACCTTCTGTGATGATTGTTCAAGTCAAAATTGAAATTCCTTTCTTTTGGTCAAAATTTTCAAGAAAAAGCTATTTAAAAGTTTGTATTTCCTATACCAATACACAATAAAGGCTATTTTAACGCTCTATGGCTACCATACCGGAGCTGCCCACGTAGAAGGAAAGAAAAAGGGTAAAAACAACATCCCAGCAAACACAAAACGTTTTCAGAACGTTCACAAAACGTTTTATTAGGTCCGCTACGTCTTCGTCTTTAATAAACGTTTACAAAACGTTTTTATTAGGTCCGCTACGTCTTCGTCTTTAAAAACGCTCACAAAACGTTTTTATTAGGTCCGCTACGTCTTCGTCTTTAATAAACGCTTAAAAACGTTTACAGAACGTCGAAGTTTTGACTAAACATTTGCCGCAAATTAAGCACAGTTCTATGACGTCCAAAAAACCTTTACAAAACGTTTTTTTCCAAGACGTATCCCAGCAAACACAAAACGTTTTTAAAACGTTTTGGTTAGGTTCTAGATTCGTCTATATAATTACGTCTTCGTCTTATAAGACCTTGAAAGAACGTTTTAAAAACGTTTTGGCAAGGTTCTCATTCATCTATTTCATCTTCGTCTATAAGACCTGATAAATACGTTTTTAAAAGTTTTGGCTAGGTTCTGGATTGGTCCATTTCGATTTCGTCTAATAAGAGCTTGTAAACACGTTTATAAATCGTTTTTGCTAGGTTCTGGAGTCGTCTATTACGTCTTCGTCTTATAAGACCTTGAAAGAACGTTTTAAAAACGTTTTGGCAAGGTTTTCATTCGTCTATTACATCTTCGTCTATAAGACCTTTTAAAAACGTTTTTAAAACGTCCCATGTCACATTATACGGTTAGGGGTAACATATGTTTAGATATCTGGATGACTCTTCCAAATGTAATAAAATGTCCTAATAACGTTTGCAAAATACTCAAAAAACCAACATATAGAAAAACGAAATCGCAATAACGTTTCATTATAGTCTATTTTTGTTTATTTTAAGCCATGGCATTATTTATCAACGTTTAATTAAAAGCATTTAATTCTGTCAGCACAGATGGTGTATAAATTTCAGTGGTAATGAAATGGGTTACTTAATAGGTCACTCACTTTTGAAAAAAGATACAACCTCTCTCTCTACACTTTCCCCCTCCCAACCGATAAATAAAATTCGCTTTATATTATGAGTCTCTACTGTGTTGTTCGTGTTTGGTCTTTTTTTTCCCCGCGAAGGGTCCCAGGTTCAATTCCCAATACAGGCAAGTGAGTAATTTGTGTCTGTCAAATGAACTTGTGTAATATGCTTGATGTAGATTTCCTTGCAATATACCGCTCCGATATAGTACCGATTGCTTTTTTTTTTCTTTAATTATTAGCGTTTAATTAGCAAATTAATCAAATGTTTTGGACGTTCTCATAACGTTTTAGAAACGTTTTTAAAAAGGTTTTTATTGGTTTTATAACGTCTAAAAACGTTTTAAAAACAAAAAAACACGCGTTTTTAACCTAATTTTAAAAAAAAACTTCCACAAAAAAAGTCCCAAAAACGTTTTTACGAAACGTCCAAAGAACCAACTTGGAACGTTTTTAGAACGTTCAGAAAACGTCCGATTGTTAGCTGGGTAATACACACACGTGCGCATTCGTATACCTGGAATTAAATCGTTGGATCACCCTGATGATCAGAAAAAGGTCAAGAGCGACACTGATACAACGAACCAAAGTGAGTGAGGTTAAGGTTAAGGTTAAGGCGGCTTGTTTACGGTTACCGTAAAGTATTTGTACAGTAACTTATGAGCTATTGTAATGCACGCAAATAATGATTATCAGGAAAA
>JAMKCH010036998.1:0-96861 GCA_023653785.1 Ophioderma brevispina
GAATACGCCATCTTTATGTAATAAAATGATGATTTAGTAGTTTGTTTCTGTCGTGCACGACAGAAAGTCAAAGCATGGTTTTCTATGGAGAACGATTACGATAGCATGCAAGATCAAAACAAGGTTTGCTGTTTTCTTTTGAACCTGTTTGTCCAATAAACCTTCGAAACGTTCTCGGTAAGGTGGTCTACAACCGATCCAGTGAAATTTGAGGAATTCGTATCCTTAAAAAAATCTCCTCCTGTCACTTTAACCATTACGTTGATGATGACGAATTTTCAAAGGGTGACAGGTCCCATGTCAATGCAGAAAATAACTTAAAATTACAGAAGCCGCAAAAATATCCTTTAATTTCTGAAGATTTCACAAAATTGCGAGGTCAGTGTATTCGGCAATATCAAGCAATTTTGCACGGTTTTGGAAGAGTTTGCCTTACTTTCCGCTTTTTCTCCAGTGGCATGGAGCCTTGTGACATAAGTAATGATGGTAGCGAATGCTACTATCTAATGCCAGGTTTCAATAGCTTGGGTTTATTACATAATGCATCAACGTCTTTGTTACCAAGTTTTCCCCATGAAGGACAGAAATGCAGTTCTTAACTTTTGCCACCACACGGAATTAAATTTAATGTTGCATGCCATTTTCCTTTCATTATGCAGGCGAAGCGCAAGCATCGACGACTCATTCCGATCAGAAATAAATTCAAAGCTGAGGGACGATCTCCGAAAATAAAAGGTATCTAGAACTTGTCTCCTATAGATGTCGTGTATATAGAGTAAGACTGCTACACTCTCAGAAAAACTTGCGAAAGAGATTCTAAACTTGTCCTCTATATGGAACCCTGTAAGGTTCTTCATCGAACCAAAAATAGTTCTTTACCTGTTGTATAGCACCTTTTATGATTCAGTTAGGAACCTTTTTTGGGTTCTCAGATTTTTACGAACAAGTTTTGAGGGTTCCATTCTTGAGAGTGCCATATAGAAGACGGGACCATGTGGTCCCAGGTTCGACCTTCAGTCGGGCCTGCGATTTCATGTGTGTTTGCATTCCAGTCCATACTCGGCCTCGCAGGTTTTCTCCGGGTATTCCGGTTTCCTCCTGCTTCTAAAACTGGGCTTTCTTCCCTAATGTGTATTATGATAATAAAGTGAATTAAAATAAAGTATCTTCGTGACACTAAAATGACACGATAGTGTTGACGTGTCGTTAAATACTGTTAAATACTAATACCTCCTACATAAAGAAGACAAAAAAGTTCTAAGTCGCATTTTTTCTAAAAGTGTATGATAGTGCGATATTATAGTCTGTTGAACTATTTCATGAATTTACAGATTTGAATTTTATTCTAAAGATAATAATTTTCACCTGTTTTTCACTAATCTTCATTCATCACTTTTGAGACCTCCAGCATGTCAGGCGTTTATTCACGTAAATTTCGAATCCTAAATCCCACCATGCGCCGATGTGCTTTTTTTTCTCCAAAATTACACCATGCTTACATGGTTTTGACTATTGTGACTGTACACTCCCGAATTGTTCTATCCATTGTATTTATGGTTATTTCATCGCATTTCCTTTCCCAGTGACCAATGGATACACATAGAATTCAGCGGACAATGGAGCTAAAGATATTCAACAATCAGCCTGGTATGCGGAGCCATTGTTAAATTGCCACGCAGTTGAAGATTCTAGGTGTTATCGCCTCCACGAGTCGGGTTGAGTAGCAAAATACCCGGCCTCTTTAACAATTACTAACCAGTTTACATTATAATATAGGTCATTGACACTAAGTTTTTTTTCTGAAACGCGGTAAATTGAATAGAAATGAAGTTAAGCAATAAGTTACAGATTTGATTCTGCACAAAGTTGTTAGGTCAAAGCTTGCCCAGCAACTTTTCTTTCATGATTTTTGTTCGTCTTTCTTCCTTTTCGAATAAATAATGAAAGATAGGGCCAAAGTTAATTGAACACGCACTAATAGAAGCTCAAGATGTACTTATTTGTGAATGAGGATAAGTATTTTGTGCTTACATCATGAAAAAAATACAGTTTAAATCGGAGAGGTGATAACACCTGAAATTTTTAGCTGCGAGACAATAACAATGGCCCTGCACTCTCAGATGAAAATGAATCTAAAATATTTTCTCCACCGCATACGGGGCCGATTGTTGAATATCTTTAGCTCCATTGTTTACTGAAGTCTATGTTGTCCATTGATCACTGATATTAGGGAAAGGAAATTGAGGTGGCATTTTATTCATTTTCAAGAAAATGTGCAAGTTTTATTTGCGGGATCAGACGGTTATGATTCTAATATTTATGAATTTACACTTGATTTTCCCCTACCCCCCCCCCCCCCAAAAAAAAAAAAAAAAAAAAACCATGGTCAATGAGTAGAGTGCCTCAGATGAAGGAAAGATCATTCTTGAAAGAATTGATGTGTGAAGTGTGTGTCGCTTTCCTTAATGCATGATTGTTTATTGTAACCTTGTAATGTCTTCAGGTGCAACTTTGAAAATGTGAGATTTTCGTAAAATGTTAATGGACACTGTGTTGGCGATATTGATCACAATAGGGAAGAAGGGTATCAAAATTTGCAGAAAAAACTCTTGATATCATTTTGTTATTGTGCATAGACCAATGGTTTGTAACATATGGGGGGGGTATTTAGACACTGCGTTACTTTTTGGGGGTGGTCTAAACGAAATGCTAATAGTTGCTGAAGAAGCTTCAAGATTATATACGAAACACGGGATTTATATTATTTTTCGGTCACTTAATTTCTTCTGGATGACTATATAACAAAATTCTGGAAAAAGTGAAAAAAGTGTCAGGACCTTTTAGTGAGGGTTTCCTTTCCCACATCCTTAAACATTGAAGAAATTAAGGCCGTCGAAAATCAGTATCGAGTTTCCGCAATAGTAACTCTAATGCCGCATGGTGACTTCCAGTGCACTATGGGAAGAATGAAAATGTCTATCGTTCCCTATTAGTCCCTATAACCCGGGAGCTATAACAGACATTTGTAACACATCTCAAGTACAAAAGGTTTGAGTGATTAAATATGTTGACAGCCTGACTTAAGTGCTGCAAATGGTGCCTTAAGGAGAGGGGGGCCAAGACAAAGATTGTACAGGGGCAATTTTTTTTAAATTGATCCAATCATGTTGAAAAGTACACCACGTTATGTGTCTAACCATAAGGATTCAGAAAGGCTAAAAAACAGCAAAAATCAATAAAAAGGGTCAATTTCAGTTGTACAGGGGTCAAATGTTAAAGTTGCTCCGATTTCGATAAATAAAAATGGTGCTGTTGTAGGGGGCACAGAAGGTCAACGTCCATTGCATTCAATGGGGCTTGACCTTGTTTCCCCTCTACTTTGGTAACTAAGCATTTAAGACACTCAAAACTATTCCTTATTTTAATCATATGATCTCCACCAATCACTATGGGTAAGGAATGCTAATCTACTAAGGGCTCAGTTCAGTAGCCTTGGATGGGCACATGTTAACAACAGCTGACCATGCATGTTCTGGGTATCATAAATCATACTAAAATACAGGGGTGTATTTGCTTAATATACAATGGTGAATGAAAGCTATTGAAAGCTATTTTATTAGCTCATAGTGAATAATTTGCACCATTTTGTATCCTAATCGGAGCAACTTTAACATTTGACCCTTGTACAACTGAAATTGACCCTTTTTATTGATTTTTGCTGTTGTTAGCCTATAACGCTTAAACTTTAGGCTGTAGATATTACAAACTATACCTTTTCTGAATCCTTATGGTTGGACACATAACGTGGTATACTTTTCAACATGATTGGATCAATTTAAAAATTTGACTCCTGTACGATCTTTGTCTTGGCCACCTCTCCTTATGGCGAGACTTGCAGCACTTTAAAAGAATCGTGTTTCAGGAGTTTCTGTCAGGTTGTCTAACCACCCAATTTAATCACCCAAATATTTTTGTACTCGAGATACAAATGTTACAAATGTCTGCTAGCTCCAAGGCTACTATAATTATCTAAGGAATCGTATATATCAGCTTTCGAATCAGTTGCACTAAGCTGAATAGTGAACGCTTCAGGATTAGTTTAATGTGTAGGTTTTGTGCAATATAAACGTTTATTCAGTGCGTCATTTTAATCGCATAATCACATTTTTGTTTCATCTTAGCGACGTTTTACACGCTCTCGAGCAAGCTTTTAGCGTAGCAGAAGTCGTCGTCGGTGAAGAGTTGGACATAACCCAATGGGATTTTGCGATCGATGCATCCAGTTGCCGAAAAGCGGCTGCCATAATAGTACAATAATTCCGACTTATGCCAGAGGAAGTAATAATTGACAATGACCCAGCAAGCCAATGATCCACAGGATCAATTTCTAATAGGCCTAGTAGTATAGTCCCTGAAGAAGAAATACACATACTACGTGGAAAAAATTGTTATTGAGCTGATTTTTTCACCAGACATGCAGAATACATCATATAACAACATATCCAAAATCCCCATGAATCCCCTTTGGGGAAAATTTTTTATCCAAGATGGCCGCCAAAATAGCTGACATTGCATATAATTAGCTATATCTTGGCTTCTCAAGTAGATGTTTTGATGATTTTAGTCTAAATCTAAATTATCCATGTTTTCCTTGATGCTGAAATTCAAATGGCCGCCATTACATACAATTTGCTTTATCTCAACTTCAGAACAAGGAAAGAGGGATAACGAAACAAACAAATAAATTATATCTAAATAAATACATATAAGCGAATAATAAAAATGACAAGAAACAATTATATAAATGAATAAATATAAATAAGTAAATAAATAAATAAATAGATATAAATAAATAAAGAGAAATTTTGTAAAACAAAAACGGAACCTGAATTATGTAATAGGAAGTCCTCTTGAGGTGTTTTCACACCCAAATGTTATTTGTCCCAATTTCTGGGATTCATCTTTTATATATTTCTTTCACACTCCAGTTTCCATTTCTGGTACTTGGTTGTAAAAATAGAAATATATATGACCTATTTCTATGCCATTTCTGCCAAGACGTACTTGTGTAGGCCTATAATTAATCATGCATTTATGTGAAAAGTATACGAAAACTGCATTATACTAAACTTTTTAAAGCATTCTTTCGAATGAGTATTATGTTGAGCGGCGTACTGGTTCTCATTGTGCAGTTTGGGGAAATTGCATTCTGATTAAGTTCAAATAACATAACACCCAAGTCATTCTTTCGAATAGACTAAAGATGAACTAAATTACTACTATTTGGTAATTAGAACAATCCCTTTTCGGGATTATTGCCTTTAAACAACCCTCCTATATATGCGACAGTTTGACCGAGCTTCCTTGCAGGATACTGGAAAGGAAAATATCTGTCAGTGAGAAGATAATTATATGTAATGGCAGCAAATTGGCAGCCATTTTGGTGGCCATTTTGGATTTTTGACTTAAGGAAAACATCAATGATTTAGATTTAAACAAAAACTGAATTCTTTGAACCTCAAAACATATTAAAAACATGTGATATAGCTAATTATATAAAATGGCGGCCATTTTGGATTTTGGCGTGAAGGAAGTCATCAGTGATTTAGATTTGTACATGATTGGATTCTTTGACCCCCAAATTATATATATTCACAAACACTAAAATCATCACCATCTACTTTAAAAGCGGAGATATAGCTTATATGGCGGCCATCTTGGATAAAAAATTTCCCCAAAGGGGATTTATGGGGATTTTGGATATGTTGTTGTATGATGCATTCTGCTTATCTGGTGCAAAAATCAGCTCAATAAAAAAAAATTTTCCGGGTCAAAAACCCCAGGGACCACACTATAGATGAGGCACTGAAGAAGGTGCTAAGGGCAGGAACTCTACAGTTCAAGCTGTACTCTTCACTCCTAATAGATAGGAAGTCTGAGAATACCGCTGCCAATGCAGTGCCTTCTCTGGAAAGGCTGCATGTATGAAATTGGGTTTGAGGAGATAGAAGAGAAAAAAGGTGGTCGAAAGACGAAGGTGTTTCTAAATAAAGTGGGACGCGCTTCAGCCTGAACAGGTGAATATCATAAAGAAGTTGAAAGTATAGGAAGAAAAATACAAACTTATTATTTGAAGAAAAGAACTAGTATCTTTGTGTCGACTGAAGTCAAAAGCAATGATCACTATAGACAGACACTTTTAGTAGTGCGTCATTTTGGTATGTGCGTGCGTTTCTTTGTGAAACACGACAAGTTTCATATATTTATCATTTAATATATTAATAATATTAAATTTCGTAATACAAATGTGAATACGACATTAAAACAATATATTGGATGAAAATGTAACGTGAAATTGGTGTTAAAGTTTGAAGTCTTCTTCTTATCGTGTCCAAACACACTGGTTCTCAGACATGTCAAATATGATCCAGCCAGAGATGGGCACAACGTCTGGCTGCTTCACTGAATTCCGCAAGGTCCTTGTCTGTGCATTGTTGCTCCTACAGTGGGCAGACCAACTGTTCCATAACCACAGGTTGTGTCCTGATCTGCTTCCAGGTAGCCCCACTTATGCAAGGAAACCTTAGATTGGCCAGTTCTGGTTCTCAATCTGTTGGGGCATCGCCATTCAGCCCATGAGGAGTCAGCTCCAGGAGGTGGAAGATGCTCACCAGGTTCAATACCAATAGATTTTACTTGGTTGATAGCAAGTCTTTCTTTCCACAATGCGACTCTCTTAAACTCCTTAGAGACTGATGGAAGAGGTTGGACTTTGCTACAGAAACTCTTCTTTGGATTTAAGGCGGTTGGCAGCAGGTCTCTGTGCTTCACATTAGATACTTGGCAGCTACGCTCTTGCATGCTCACTACGAGGGATGTCCGGTGGAGCAATTCCTGCTAGGATGTATAAGTTGTTCGTTGGTGTTGGACGAAGACATCCCGTGATAATCCGGCAGGAGGCATTTAATGCTGAATCAAGCTTCTTGGCATGGGTTGATCTTTCCCATACAGGGCAAGCATTCTCTGCACATGAGTAGCACAGGGCAAGTGCCGTCGATCGTAGGGTATGTGGGCGAGCACCCCATCTTGTGCCAGTGAGTTTGTTCAAGATGTTATTGCGTGAACATACTTTACTCATCTTCTCGATGTGGGTCTTAGAGAGTGCGGTCCAAGGTAACTCCTAGGTAGACAGGGTTATCACAGTGCTCCAGGGGTGTTCCAGACCAGGTTACTTTAAGCTGACGTTTGGTTTCACGGTTGCGTAGATGGAAAACACACACCTGGGTCTTGGATGGATTTGGATTTGCACGTAGGTGGTTTTCCTCGTAGTAAGGAGTGAGTTCATCCAAAACTTTGGAGTCTCTCTTCAACATCTGTGAAGTCTGCATCTTGTGCGCTAATTCCAAGATCGTCTGCATAGATAAAACGACAGGTTCCTGCACTCATAGGTTGGTCGTTGGTATAGATGTTGAACAGGAGAGGTGCAAGCACGCTCCCTTGTAGTAACCCATTCTTGAGCCTACACCATCGGCTCTTCTTCGCTCCTAGCTGAACAAAGAACATCCTATTTGAAAGCAAACCTTGATTAGCTCAGTCAAGCGGATATCCATGGTGATTTCCAAAATTTTATCATGGAGTACGTATCTGTGATTAACAGTGTTGTAAGCTGAATAGTAATGTTATAAGCAATTGGGACGACATGATATATGTAAAACGATGAAATAAGAAATATCTGTCGGGCGACATTATGCATTACCGATTCGCGGATCTGTTGTGAGAGTAAAATATGTTTGGTAAAGTTTGTCTAGGTTCTGACCAATAGTTACACGGCTACAGCCAAAGAGGTTCTATATAGATAGAGAGGCAAAACGTTACGTAATCTTTAGAAATTCACCGTCTCGCATGTTTTGCCGACCACAAAGAAAACCTAGAGTACCAACAATAGAAAGCAATGGCTGCCTCCGCTTCTTCCACATACTGTGGGTGCCGCTTTGCATATACACTAATCGGTAGTGATACAAATTAATGTATGTGTTAGAGGTGGCCAGGTGTAAAAATAGTGTACCTGGATCATTGTGCTCAGATACTCACTCGCTTAGGTGCGCTTAGGTGAAAAGATGTATTCATTGAGGCGGTTATTTAAATCAAGACGACTGATGTGTCATTTCATTCGTTGTGTGACCATGGGTAGGACAAAATTTAACCACCCAATAGCACCCAGCATCCAACAACTGATATTTTGGCGGATTGTTTGTATCAAATTGACATTATGTGTGTATACAAGCACCCAAACTGATAATTATTCCGTGCAATATTCAAAATGTCAGCGCCCAGCACGGACGACTGGTTTTGAATGCGTTTCACCCCCTTGGCTACAGCCCTGATAAGGTTCAAGGTAATTCTGGGGCAAAAAATATCCAATGCTCCGATTTTGTTGAAACCGCCCTGGTCATACTGAATCGTTGTAATTCTTTGGGTGACAGCTTTGTATACAATTTAGGATATAGGTATTTTGTATTTTGCATCATGAACAAATTACTCAACCTGAATCGTGATTGTTTGTAGGCAATCAACATTATCGTAAGAATAGTGATACAGCTGAAGAGAACTAGAGCTGAATATTTGTAAGACTCATTTCAATTGGTTATTTATATGAATATATGATGCAATTATCAAATCAGAAATGCTGTATGAAAAGCAGGTACTGGTTAAGGATTTAACTATCCAGCTTCATTTTTTTTTGTTTATTGAGTTACCATATGAACACACATCATTGACAAAATAAGGAGTCATTAGAAAACATCAATTTGACAGAAAACAGTTTATACCATTTAATATCTGCAAATTACAAGAAATAGAACTACACTGATCCATCTAAGTCATCAAAATAGTTTTTGTCTACTTTGGCCCACTTTAGAATACTAAGTGTCACTTATCACAGTATACTAGTATCAATTGTATGAGATGTATTCTTGAAGTTAGCGTCTTGTTTTGGACCTTAAAAATGCTGGATAACTGTAGTTTGACATAATCCTAGCACACAATTGAAAGAACATGAAAGAAGTTCAGGAGTTACTTTATCCCTTGAAAAAGATGCTCGTCAACTTATACCCCATAGGCACTACTTCTTAAAGGCAGACTTGGGGATTTCAAAATATCTTTTTGTGATTTAAATATAGCCAATCAAAATTAAACATAGTCACATAAACTGTTCAATTCTTAAATTTGAGATAAATCAGATTTTTGTTTTCATTTTGATGTAGTAAACCTCTACAATACAACAGTACCATTACTGTGTATACTTAAATGTTTGATCCAAAATTTTATTACAAAGTAGTTTTCTATTTGAAGGATATTGATATGAGTAAGCTTTTTCACATAGGGAATATTATGTGGACAAGTAGAGAGTATTATAGGAAATCTCTAAGTCAGCCTTTAATGTATTACAGTTAATATTGCTTGTTCCAATAGCAAAATCATGATGGCTTCAAAGAACATTGCCCAATAAATACGAACAGCTTGCAGAATGCTATATGATAACTTTTGCATCTTTTAAAATTGTCCTGCTGACTTTGAACATCATTTCTTGCAATACTTCATTCACTGCAAGATGAACTGGATTTTAAGTGTACCAGAAATCTAAAAATGATAGTAGAACCCAACTTTTTAATATTTATTGAGTTTGTAGGCAAAAATTTTTAAAAACATTAGCAATGAGATTAAGAAATTATGTTGACAAATATTTTGAAATTATCTCATTGCCCAATTGAGATTTGGCGTTTTTAATTTGAGAAGTCAAAAAAGTTTTGTCCATGGTGGCTGCCTTTCACTTTGCCTTTTTGCACTTCTAATTAATAATTTCAGCACAAAAGTGTTTGCATCACAGGTGATAATTTGTATTTTATAACATGCATTTGACAAAGAGCAAATAAGGCACGGCCAAAAAAGTCAAACTGGTCAAATTTTTTAAAACGTCACTCAAAAATGCTGAATCTCAACCATGCAAATTAACTAATTTCACTATTTTTTCAACTTTTTAGCTGTATATAAGTTTTGAAAGTGTCTGTAGATTCAAACAATATTAAAAAAGTCAGAGTCAAATTCTTTTTTAGACAGCTGACAGGATTTAGCTTCAGGTTTAAGCTAATCCTAATCCAGACCCTTAAAATGGATATCATTTCATTTTACAAAATGTACTATTCCTGGAGTGTACACTTCTTCCTGTGCCCAGCCAATAAAACTTGGGAAATCTCATTCATAAGGACTAGATTGTCCAAAGCCATCAGGGCTTATGACTACCCATTTTCTTGATATCATTCACGCACTACATATTAACAATGTACCCAAAGATGATCCCTTTTTTGGTTGAACAGTACATGTATATAGAAACCAAAACCGCAACATGTCATTCACCGTTAACAGGTATAAAAAAAATAAAGCACATCATATAGTTAAATTAATGCACTGCTATTTACCCTATATTTCAACAATATACCATAAATAGCAACGATGTAACATATTGTAATCTTAGATTCTATAGGTGCAATCTACATGTGCCCATCATCCTATGCAATCATGTCTCATCTCCAATAGGCTGTTTGAGCATTTGTTCTTCTTTCCTCTTTTATTTAACAGAATTGACCCAAGGAAGACAAATGCAACAAGACTACAAGGGAACTTGAGTGAATCTTATCCTCACAATCATGTTATAACACACAGTAGGAAGGCCCAAAAGGACAGATGTCATTGGACGCATATCATCAGATGATTTTCTACGCTGATAAATGAAGTGTAAGATATGCCACCCAAGGCCAACACCGGCGAGAATACTGTTGTAGTTTTCTCGTTGAAAGGCCATTAAAAATTAGGTCTTGCAAGCAAGAAAACTGTCAATACCTCACACCATGTTGTCCTAGTGTGGTCTACCTAATTCCTTAACCTTATTTGTTATTTCAGAAAAACCCTGATAGTATATATCGAAGGTTCAGGACAAAAAGCCCCATCTGCAATAGATTCCAGGCGTTAGATTTGTCAGGTATAACACTTAAATAAGAACACAACTGACCAATGGCAAGCTATTGCAGATGGAGCTTTCTTGCAGTAACCCTTGATATGGACATGAATTGGAGAATTACTGAAAGCAGAGTGCATTATGTGTTGTAATAGAAATATACATGAATAAATCATGCTTAGCACATAAAATCACCATAAAAACTCACCAGGAATGTTGAAATCCATATGCCTATAGCAATACCATGCATTATGCAAAGATCAAGCTTCACAATGAGCATCACATTATGTTACCACTCCTTTTAAAACTTTTGGACACACTATTTGACATATGTCACTGGTATAAATCATCTGACAATTTAACCACAGCACACTATGTAGTCCAATTTCAGGATTCTAGAGGACATAAAATGCCCTGAGAGCATCAAGTCCAATAGCAGTCTAAACATCCTGATGCCCCCAAAGCTTGTCCTTCACCATCCTGATATTGGACTACAAAGTGGTTGTGGTCAAATTGTCAGATAATTGATTACAGACAAAATAGCAACAAGTAGGTCAAGGTTTTAAAGGAGTAGTAACGTAATGACGTATGGTAAAACTTATACCCTGTACCATTGAAAAAAAGTATGTAATAAGATCTAAACAGAAAATTGGTTTTTTGATTCAATGGAAGGGACTCCTTACAATTACATATACAATCAAGCAATGTTTGTTCTACTTTTAGATCTGTTGTGTAATTGCCAGCAAATATGTTAGAGTGACCTATCCTTCACGAACACACACATACCCACATTTAAAAATAACGTGGAGGGATCAATACTTACATAAATCAGATGAATGCTTAGCTCATCTATGCGGGATCAGGATTTTTATGGAGGGATTTGTATACGATTCTAGGGCTACAGTACAGGGAAACCGCTTTAATTGCTTTGTTTGTTTGCTTGCCTGACTGAAGAAATATATTCTACTACTACGTAATACCTAGTATTACATTGAGGGAAAAGACTGACAATAATAATAATACAGATGTGGTCAATACAAAACTAATATTTAAAAGAAGGTAAATCCTAATTGATTGTCAACAAAATTGTTGTAGAAATCAGCAAATTTAAAATGCAACCTAGCAAAGAGAGTTACATGGTAAAAGGTTTGTGTGTGTATAATGCGTTCCACTTATATCATAGAAAGACAAACATTCTGCTTTATCTATGCTATCTGATTGTATACACTTTACCTTTTCACCACCAATTCAGACAAACTTTACTTATGCAAGCTACTGGTAAATAGAAATGTATTCTAAATGGTGTACAGAAATCAGAGTTGGCAGTTGTTATACTAAAGGCCTGGTAATAACAGATTTTTTCTTAATTTTTGTTTATTCTGGGGTGGTTTAATTCTTTAATTTATTAGTGTGGGCTACAAACAGAAATTGATAAGTAGAAGGTCCTATATATATCTTTACATGCAGATTATTATTTTACACGTTATTAACTTGTGATATGCTTTTTAATGAGACCAAATTGGAACCTTGTTGAACTCTCTATTCAACTTGCATATTAGTTAGCTCTTATATGTACAATTACCCGTAATTGGGCACTCATTGTTTACCTAAAAATTAATTTAATACTTTCCTACAGACGTTGCCATTGTTTTGTGTATTATAACAGATAAAATAACACTTTGTTTCATTATTTCAGGTTCATATATGTGACAATTTTACATAATCATACATGGTATAAATTACGCTTATTCTGTACTGCAAAACCAACAAGTATAACTTGTTGATACTATAATGTTCTATATTGATAATTCACCTCTGCATTAATTTCTTGAATCAAGTTCACACTAATGTACTCCAATTTTCATACTTGATAGATCACAATCATCTGGTAGATTTTGCACTATTATGTTATTTGCTTACAGAAGAAATAATTGTTGCCTCAGAAAAGGATAATTAACAACACTTCATCTTTACAAATCATGTATTACTGGCTAATGTTAATATCCACAATTGATATACATATTACTCTGTGTTTGTAATAATTTCAAAGGATGGTGATTTTTTTTACCTAGCTCTATTCAAATCCATAGTAGCAAGGTTGTAATGGAGGCTAGGGCTTAATAAAAACATATCAATATCTCAAGCAAATGTCATTACAATCTTATTGTTATTGTAGTCATGGTGTAATGTTAGACATCGCAATTCCCTAATGAAAATATGCTTTCAATTACTACAATCAAGGCCTATACAGGGTAATAACAAAATTTTTGACTATATACATCAGAATCATGAATATCGACAGAAATGTCTAATACACAACAAATACTGCTAGAACATCCGAGCACTCCAGTCATTATTTATATAATGATGTTATCAGTAATACGAGTCTAATCTAAACAGCACCAGAATTACAAAATGGACTCCATTCTGTATCTCCCCACATGAGAACTCCTAGCAGAACAGTAAAAATCGGCTCGACCGTCCCCATTTTTTACCCCGATAAGACGGAGAAAATTTGTATGGTACAGACCTTATTCACTTTCCAATGATAGTTTACAAGAGCGCAAATATAAATGGTTATCTAATATCCAGACTTAACAGGCAAAGGTCAATTTTGCTGTTGAATCTATGTCAGTTGGTTCAACATCTACTATTTGTACAATCAGGCTTAGAACTGGGCTTTAATGGTAACTTACTTTTGCTCTGGAAATCAGCTATGCTGTAATTTTTATGCTAAGTACCTTTTAAGCCTTGTGTATACATCTTTTAGTTTCAATACATTAAGCTGTACCTTAATGCTTCTTTTGATGCCATTTGACACTATTGTGTCTGCAGACTGTATATTGCACATGGTGTCATGTCTGTACAATATAAAATGGATCATCGATCATGGCACCCTCCCCACATTTGAATCCGCCGTATAATCAAAAAGACCACAGGACGCACCATAACCATTTGACAATACCTCAATTACATAGTTAAAATGTCAGCATTTTCATTACAGGACACATAAAAATCACACCACCCTTGCGATCCACAGGGTGAATCATTTCGTGTTGATACACAACAAGCACAGTCATGATAGTACAACTAGAACAGGCCTTCTGAAATAAATGTTGACTATTGCGCTGTCCTTACGGGACTTAGTGATTCACTACTTCACAGAAACATAATTCAGCATATCAACAGAATCACTCACAGTTATGTCTCTGCACTGTTAGTACCTCAAGACCTATGAATGGCTTCCAACTTTTCCCACTGAATAAATAATGTTTCGTGAATTTGAGCACTTTGGTGAACTTCAAATTCAAATCAAGTGAAAAGTACACCTATAATACATTCGATCATTTAAGCTTATTGTAACAGCTCAACTCCATTTACTGATTTAAACCAACCACATACCCCAGTTTTTCGGTTCCTTTGACCTTGAATGACCCCTGTGACCTTGTCATGACCTTTAAAATAGACTACAATTGCCCCAATACTTCTTGATAGGTTGTGTATCTTTTGCACATTTGGGTGTGCGGCATTACAAGACCGTATTTACTTCTCAACTTCTTTTATGCCATCCTGTAAAACCAGAGATCCGTGGGATGCTGGGATCATTGAACTCTGCCTTCTAATATTGAATCCTCACACACTTATGCATGGGTCTGAATTATGTTCTGGGAAGTAAAGACTTCCTAGAATAAGAGTAATTTAATGGCGAGGGCAAAACAAACATCGTCCCTCAGGATAACGCTCCCGTATGGCTCAACTGGGGTGGCCCTATTATAATTTAATAAACCTCTTCCATAATTGAGTTCATACAAGCGAACGGGGCAACATTGCTGGCAAGCAAATGTGTAATACCAAGCAAAACATTCGGAAAGGGTTCCCTATGTAACCCCTTTTTAAAATTTACAGGCAAACAAATTTTAAAAAGCAAAAAATAAAAAAAATAAAAAAAATAAAAAAAATAAAGAATTTGCTACATTTCAACTTTCAAGGGGTCCATATGGAACTCTTGCCAAAATTTATGTACTGTCCTTGCCTATTTCATTCCTGAATAAGGTGTAACATATGAAAACCACTATATAAAGCAGTGGGAAGACTAGTTTGTACTAACTAACAACTGAAATCTTTGGTAAAAATCGTGAAATATACATATATTGGCAACTCTATAGATGAAAGATCTACTAAAATAAACTGATCTACTAAAATAAACGATTAATCTGCTCAAACTAGCTGTTAATTTGCTTACAACTTATTTCAAATCGGCAATTATTAGATATACTTTTGCAAAGAAGAATACTGTTTGAAACATATATAAAATAAAATCTAAATCACTGCTTTATTGCATACTAATATTTTGTTGTCCTCTGAAAAAATACAAGCGTGTTAAAATAAATTGGCTTTTGCCGCTTATTCTATGCTATTCCATACGAACCTAAGCCGTGGTATAACAGGTTTCATTTCTTGACTCATTATTTATTTCAAAATTAAGCATTTTCGTAGCCTTTGAAACCTTTCGCCTGCAGGCTTTCCGGTCAATTTCGTCAACAAGTACTAAAATGTAAATCATCAGCGATGAACTTGAAGTGTAAGGAATGCAACTTACATTGTGGAACGACGTGAAGGTTGTAGAATGAAACAATTGAAAAAAAAACACATTCCAAATGCGTTTAACTCCTTCCACGAAGGCAACACTTCAGGGCAATGTCATTGGAAAATGGATTGCAAATTTTCCCTTTAGTTCATGGCCAAGCCTTCACAATAATGGGAGGGAGGCAATCAGAAATACGACGCCAATTTTCAGTACACTGTGACACTCTCTGTACCGAATTAGACCAATGTTTGGAAGATCTAAAATTGTCAGTGCTGATACATCGTGGGTCTTCCATCTATGAGAGCAAGGTGTGGCTGCAAAACGTTCAAGAGTTCCTTTGTACAGCCTGTGTAGTTCTACTGTACACCAAATTCTGGTGATTTTTGGCGCTATAGTGTAAGTTAGTGTAAGGCCATACTTATAAAAGAATTTGTGGGCATGGAGAAGGTTTAAAGGGAGACATATGTTGGAACTCCTAACCACCACAAACCACCATTAACGGAGGCAGAGGTTGTGGAAGCACCTCGACTCCACCCCTTTCTTCTCACTCCAAACTTTGTAAGCTAAACAGTCAGACGTATTCCCTTTTAACACCCGAGTATCACAAATAGAGAGTGGCATACTTGGAATAATAAATATACATAAATAGTTAAAACAAGGCATGACGATGGCCTTAGCAAACATCTAAGAAGTACTGGTACAGCAAGTTGAAATAACAAGCTTTATAAAGCTCAAGCTATGTACTGTATTTGTGAGGGTACTACATTCAAAATATGATACATCCATTAAAAAATCCTTGTTGTGGATGACTGAAACCAGGTAAATCAATTCCAAATTTGTGAAATTCTTAACAGTGCTGCTGTATCTTAGGTTGCTGATTGCACTTTCCCTCCCCTTCTTCCACACAAACCTTCTGTATTTAAACAGTCACTGACATAGTTGTAGATGATTTGAAACGCCCAAATTCAAATGGGTTTAAGCACAAGCAAGCATGTTCAACCAGCAGCATGTACAACACTGCCAAATCACACAATGATCTCCACCAAATATTGTTTGCCACCAGTGGGGAAAATGTATACTTTCAAATCATTGACTGCATGTTCCAAACATACTAGCTTAAACCCATAACTATTCCCTCCATCAGAGCACACAAAACACAACGAGACTTGCGCACTTGGAACAAGTGAATGCTACAACATTGTCCACAATTGTAAATACTCGTCTTTCTTTGAGTTGAAAGATGCGTCTACATGTGTTCACACCCGTATGTGATTCAAAGGTAGTCTCCACCCAAGTCTAGAGATCGAGGTAGAGGTATATAAGGACTAGGCTGTCTATCTATGAAAGTCATAAGTCAACACACCACGACATAGAGCATGGAATTTTCACTTTTGAAGACTTGCCTACCTACAAACAGAATACTACATCACCCACACAATTAGGTCTACCTTGCCTTTGTCCTTATTCAAACAATCACACCAAGACACCACTTTTCTATCAAGAACACTCCATCAACAAACAATTCCTTACCAGTTACTTACCAAGATACTGTATACAATGTAGAAGCACCTAAAGGTACTTCTGAACAATTTCATCAAAGTACAGCTGCTGCGAAGCCACATTTGATTTAGACTATGTTGCAGCAGTACAGTTCTTTGTGTCTGTGCAAGTCTTAAATCAAGTGCTTATGCTATTAAATTTTAACATTTATGCCTGAGAAAGGCAATGTTTTGCAATAAAGAGTTAAAATCCTTCCTAAATTTCAGTCTGGACCTAACATCTTAACTTTCACAATTCCTATAAACAGAGTCATCACACAGATATAATAGCAAAGAATTCAGATATAGTAGTAGGTCTTCAGATTGGCAATAACGCATATGTTCGTATTCATGCGAAAACATTTCTGAGATCTTGAAAGAGTGTGAAGGAAAATGGTGCCCAAAATCTCATTTTCAATGAGTCATTATATTACATACATCAAGTTCTTAAACCGTATTCACATTGTGTGTGGAACGAGTTTACTGCCGTGGTAAGCCGATGCAACTTTTACTCTTCATATACATTCACAATTAAATACCGTCTGCCATCCTTTGGCAATGCCACTTTGTCAATACAATTTTTTGGCATCTCCGATTTGTCTTCCTTCCTTGACAATTCCATGATACAATATATATATACATATCAATCTTTTTTCCATTCTCATTCGTCCATTTAAACTGGATATTGGTGGTAATTCGTCTTATAATAAAATCTGTGCTACAACAAATAGATGTGTTTAAACCTGCATACATTCTATTTTAAAAAATATGTGTTTTAAAAAAAATCAATTTAAAGCAGGCTTCCCTATGCTGAATCTCAAGCCTCACAATAGACTTGGATAAACCAGTTTGATAGGAATGAAATATGTATCGACTTTCAAAAACAAAATCTTCACTTTTCATATTACGATGCACTGCACCAAAGTACTATGCCTAAGCTTTGATAAAACAATTTCTTGTCAAAATGTTAAATAGCTCCTTGGATGTTTGTGTCAGGCCGCCATAAAGTTTAATATGCAAGCTCTGTAACCTCACATTAACAACTTAAAATAAAATCCCCCAGCTTTAAAGAACAACATGCTTGTGCACACTACCACCTCTTTGATTCTTTTGCAAAGATTCCTGGTATTTGTGAGACTAAACAATTCTTAAACAGCTTTTACCTTAAGAATTTCTTAATTCACCAAATTTTCAAAGATTGTACAATTTTCTTACTTTGAGGCGCCTCTTTAATATCACTTTTGAATACCTGCGGCACAATCAATAAACATCCTGTATTTTTCAGATGTTCAAGCTTTCATATCTCATCCCTGTTCCTTTTCAAATGCCATTTTTTGTAATGCTTCAACGTAGGCATTTTTTCTATTGAGGGCAATATTTTTTTAGATCAATCCGATAAAAGGATAAAAGGTTAAATAGAAAAGTACCTTCTCCTGTATTTCTTTAATGAGGAAAGTCTCTCCCTTCTTTTGGGGAAGGATTTTCCCGGAGAATATACCGGATCACGCCAATACAAAGTCTTGTTCAGTGCACCGGAAATTTGGCTGGGTCACTAAGGCAATGGCACCGCGTACGATTTAGATCGACAACATGGGCCGATGCAAGATTCATCCAAAAACAACTGCAAGTATCATTTTTGTGCCATGCATCTCCGGCCTTTACCTTGGTTTACTCAATGTAAGACACGAGCAAAATATATTCAAGGAATCAATCAAAAAACTCAAAGGCCCTATCATATTACCATATCACAGAAACGCAGTATTTTGACGGAGGTAAATCCAAATGCATTGCGATATTGACCTATGAGTGATCTCTAACTGCAATTTCACTTGGGTCACTGAAGTCCGACTATTTTGGCAAGTTTCTTAACCCCAGAAGAAAGTAACTCTCTCTACTATGCTGGCGATCAGAAAAAATGCCAATGTCTGGTACATTTATGCTGTAAACTGCCAATGGTCCAGTACATATCAATAATAAATACATCACAAACAGAAGTCATTTTTTAGATGTGTAAGCAAACAATTGGCAGAAATAGATACCATCCAAGCCTCAAACCCCACAGAGTAATTCACGACTTTAAAATCAGCATAGGAACCAGGTTATGAGAATATAATAGCTCAAAGTGATGTTTTAAAACATGGGCAGTGGATTTTTGGCAATACAAAACTAACCAAAATAAAATTAGGTTCTATGTACATCACTATACAGATAGCTTGCTAGCCATTTTCGAAGTATCCGAAATAAAGCTACAAAAATAGTTTTACTGAGGTAAGAGAAAGATAGAGAGAGAGTGAGTTCTTATCAACAAGTTTCAAAAGTATTAACACCAACTTACATTTCAATTCAAATACACATAATTTGGAATTTAGTTCATTTAATTTTGTTTTCAACATTTTCAGGAAAGATTACACTAGTTGTTCCTTCACCCCCACTGATGGGCAAGGAGGCAAATGAAATAGTGTATAAAACATTCAGCTACTTTTTTCTTAAATGATTAACACTCAGATTTGCCATTTTTAATCTAGCAGTGGTCATGATTAAAAAAAAAGTAGAAACCATAGCACACCTGTATTCTCTAAGAGCAGTCATTACTTCTGTATTGGATATTTACAAATATGGGAGAGAGGGATAGAAAGGGGATTGAGTGGAGAAGGGAGGGAAAGGAGAGAGGTTAAGGGAGAGAGGGTGGGAGAGAGTGGAAGAGAGGGCAAAAGAGATGCACAGGCAGAGAAACAAACATTGACAAATAGATAAGTAGACAACACAACCGACATACAGAAAGAGATGATGCGACAGAAAGTTCTAATTTCTTATGATGACTTTATTGACGGTTTAATTTTATGCTAAATGAGACAGCAAAAATAAGTAGCTGTTATGTGAAACTCTTACTCAAATGTTAATTTTTCCTTGTGTACCTGTTTTGTATTTTAAATTTATAATCCGAGGACGTTTTTTTTTTTGGTTTATCAACTCAAATTTTTCCGTTCGAGTTTTGTACCATAAAGCACATTCAATACGCCTCTCAAAGTGGAAGAAATGCTGTAATTAATACTGTAATTGTACTACTTTACATAAATACACATTGGACCTTTTTTCCAAAAATAAAAATATGCTTAATTTCTAAAAGCTTTTTTTTAAAACATTATATTCTCAATATAAGATAGTACAAGTTCCTACTGCAGAACATTTTAATAACATTTTTATTTTTTTTATTTTTTTTATTTTGTAGCAATTTTTTACTAATTTAGTTACTTCTCATATCTTAGCCTTCACTTAACTTTTTGGACTGAACAATTCATGTGCGGAAAGACTAAAGCCTGCAATAAACATATATTTGATTAATATTTGGGTTTGAAAAGGGTATTTAAGATAAATTTCAGCAAGAGGGATTTATAATCAAGTCATAAAACAGTGCAATTGGTGATTAATTGTTAAGTTGAACCAAATGTAAGTTATTACGTTCTAATGAACCTACAGAGTTGTATCCTCTAATCAAAATATATGTTAACCATTGTTAACCATTAAGCACTAAACACATGAAAGTTGGTCTAACATGTTAACATCGTGGGCCAAGAATACAACTCCAGTATTACATATACATCAATAGAATGTGATTACAGTAAAACAACACTGAATTTAAAAGAAAAGAAAACCAAAACAGAACTAAAGATCTAGTCCCAAGTACATCAATATTTTTTTTCTGTCCACTAATGGAATCACACAGATGCATGTAATTCCAACAATTTTATTATTGGTAGTATTAGTAATAACGACAGCTCACAGGTTCAAGTATTTTTTTTAATTTCTGTTTTCTTAGATAATGAAAATCGTGGCAATACACACATGATCCTTGGAACATACCGCTGAAAGTCACTGCATTTCATCAGGTGAAGGTCATCAGGTAAAGGTCAAGACAATGGCAGGGATCCAATGAATCTAAGAGGACTGTTGATAATATGTAAAAAGGTATGTAAATTTATAATGCTAATTTTATTTAAATGTTGTCTTGCCACCATTGGGGATGGAAGAGTACCCACTGTAAAAATGGTTACCTTGTTACCAAAGTACAAGGGGTCCCTTCTCAAGAGTAACTAGCTCAAGTATTCTTAGACATCCCACTCATCACACTCATAGCAAAAATCAGCTTAAAACAGTTTTTACTCACACTGCCCAGTACATACGTGTTATCATTAGAAGTTTAAGACACTGATTCAGAATTTTTCTTTGTTAATTTTCTTAAATGTATATTTCTTTATCGATTTTCGGAACCAATCGTTCAATAAGGCTTGAAAAGGCACACTTCTGTATGGACTGTTTCCAGTATTGTATCAACATCATGAAAAGGAATTCTTTATTAGACTTTGCAAAATGAAATGAAACCGGCTTACTGCACCCATTTGTTTACATCACTTTATTCTGTCACGTGTAAGTTGATGCGTGATTGAATAAAGCAAGCAAGCTAATGCGTGCAGTGAGCCTATTTTGCTTTTCAAGTATTGATAATCCTGGAAGGACACAGGGCTAGAATTTTGTCGAGAGTCCGCAGTCGACTTGCAATGACTCCCTCAAAAGAATCCATGTATGAGAATTCAGTTTCGATTCTCGTCATTAACTGCTAGAAGTTTCACATGAACCGAACCGAGGAGAATCCACAGACTCTCACCAACTCCACCAGAGAATCCAAGAGAGTCCTGTAGCTCATCCCAAATTCCTACTCCTGGGAACAAATTCTTGTCAACAAATAAACATCTTGATGATATCCAAGTACAAAAACACCTTCCAACATTGTTCTCATATAAACTGCAAATATATATTGGACTAACCCACAGGAAGTTAGCTCCTTTAGATGCAGGTGAAATACCTATTAAGCTGTATTTCACATCGCATACTTGTTTAAAGGCCGACTCAGAGATTCATTTCCGAATGAGGGTGCACTCATTTTTCAAACAAATCCATGTTTTCTGCCTGTACATAATGCTTGTCCATAAATACTCATAACCGTGTAAAATAACCCAGCTCAAATCGAAGTCCGTCATATAGAAAATCACCAACTTTGTTTTTTTAAAATTCCGATCGGAATTTTTTGTAATACACGGTAATCCCATGGCCCCGTTATACACTCTTGCATAATTGTTTACGGCATGAAAACTGAAAATCCGATTCCATCTCTAACTTGAATTAAGCATTTTAGGTGACTAATCTTTAGTTCTAGATGACTATTTTTAATTACTACACAAAAAAATTATATTTTTGAATCTCTGAGTCAGCCTATTAAGAATATTTCTCATTGGGTTTCAGTTGAAATGTCTACTTTTTGCAATCTGATTTTAACATTGTTGAAACCTGATTTTTAATACAAACGTCATGAACTGTCCTATCGTTTAACTTATTATTCCCTTCACATCCAGCACTATATTAATGAGCCAAACCTATACATGTATGTTCCAGCTCAAGTGTATGGCTCATAAGTAGTACTACTTTTTAGTGTTAGTACTCAAAATAGAGATGCGAACCAGCAAAGGTCATCATCACTCTTCCACTTTGAGTCTTCTCCAATGGTGAAACCTTCATCCAGTATGTTCCAGAATACCTTAACATGTATCATAATGCCATAATATATGATATATATTTATGTATAACATAAAACATCCACGTTTGTGTATACATTTTACTACTCTAGCTTCCCCAATGCAACACTAATGTGTGAACAGAATACAGATTCTTGCCGCTCTTTTAGAGCGGCTCTCAGGTTGATTCTGTGACCAAATATGGGCATCCATTCACACGAAACCACTGAGCTGACAGGAAATTTGTTTGTTCTTATATCCCTAAGTGTTGATGTTGTGGAGCCTAATTAGTCTTTCTTTTTGTTTATGGAAAAAAAATGTTGGAACGTGCTTTTCTTCTGGGTTCGCAGGCCTAATGTTAACAACCTGAATATATCGTAAAATCCACCACATTAAGACATTTACACCTGAGTTGCCCCAAGAAATACACACGTATATTTAGATAGAGATAAACCACCAATACGCAAAACTAACCACATTTTCACTGCGATTTCATAACTGTAATATCCATCCGAGACCTTTTTTCCCTTTTTTTGGAGGATGAAAAGAAAAGTATTGTACATCTGGTTTACCACATTTGCTACAGTATTATAAACATTTAGCTACAGAATATATTCATCAAAATTGTGGAATTTTTTGTGTTTACTTTGTGATTTTAATATTTTCAATAAATGGATAATTTGCTTGCTGCTATAAATCTTACCATTTGTTTTACAATATTGAAAATACGACAAGAGTATGATCCCCTTTTTGTTTTTTGTTTGCAATATATAACTTTGTGCAGATCATATACAAGGCTAGGCTACGGTATATTTACAAAATTTCAATGAGTAATCTTGCATATTGGGCCGTATTGCAAACCACAGCCCATATACGTCCGGGACATTTTAACATCGGAATGAAGACCGTGAAAATCATTAATTCGGATGCTTCACGAGTAACATTTGAAGATGCAACTGATTGGGAGTAAACCCCAGCTGAGAATCGAGTTGTTTTACATCTTATTTCCTAATTGAAATGTGGTCACCATCTTGTGACAGTTTGTTCCAGGCTCATTACTCTCCCGGAACAAGTCCAGTTTTAGAACGCTTTGAAACAGCATAAAGCATCTCCAGCCGATGTCCCATATGGTATTGTGAGAAAATGTACTGGACCATCCACTTCATGAAGCATTTTTGAATTGTGCATAAACCAAATATCACATCTACTATTCCTCAGGTGTTTCATCACTTAAGATCTCTAAGAGTCAAAGTTCTCAAGGTTTTGCGACACCTCATCAACAACATGGCTACACCAGCAGCCACAACATAAGACCGTAGTCCAACCCTGGAACACAAATCACAAGAACTGCTCTCTTAAATAACCAAACTTGCAAGGCATAATTTGATTTGTGTGAAGACACACCTCCAGAGCATGAACCGAAACCCTGAGTCAGGAGGCCTTAATATACTTCGAGTTTCGAGCACAGCTCAGTTTATATCATCCTCAAGCTCTATGGAACTTCGTATAAGTCCATGTTTGTGACATAGAACATTGTATTGCTACAGGAAACATGTACACTTTATGGGAACATGTCCAAGCTTCCAGAACTCTCAAGTTCCTGGTTAAAGTATTTGTTGAAGATCCGTTCTTCTTTATTTCCCATCATTTGCTCTACCTATGTGATAATTGTGACCCACGCCTTCACATTTGTTCTGTTTTAAAAAAAAACCAGACAAATCCAGGCTTGGCTCAATTTCTTTCTTCTTTATATTTATTATCCCCGAATCAGAAAAAAAAGAGCACCGCTACTGACAAAACAACAACAAGTCACATCTGAAGACTTACAGAAATATGTGATTCTCCATGCAAGAAAATCTTTCAATCATGACATATATTACTTGGTTTCGCAGGCGTTTTTTTGCTCCAGCAAATATGTTCCTTTTCTGGAATACTTGCCAGTTTATATTACGATATCATTACTTTTAAGATATTACAAGTTACTTATTATGTTTTTAGCCATTTGCTTATATATACATGTTTATAACAATACATACCTTGAGCAACTTTTTCCAATGCTAATAAATCACAACTCTATTATCAGTCTGGTATCACATTACCCAGAATGCCCTGCATGGGGGGACAGTTTATTATTTCAGAAAATTGTGCAATCCGTACGAATAGCTGGTGGTCTTTCAACAGGTTGGTTGATCTTCCCTCCTCCCATTGCTAAATGAGACTGAGTCTCGTGAGATATCAAGGTCCATTTGGACAGCATTGTAATTGACATCGTGTACAGTAATTCGCATACAGTGAACTTGTTCAGTTTAGAAATGCTGTAGTTCCACATTGGACAACTTTTTTTTCCTTTATTCTGGATACACCGATTGGCTTTTTAGATAAGGTATATTGGTGACATTTTATGTGCAATCAACGACCTCAAGATAATCCTTTTTACTTTTCCCTTAAATACCAAGCAATCTTGACATAGTACCCCCTAAAATACCGGGGGTAAGAATGATAAAAGAAAACAAAACTTATTCCGTGCTGCCTAAGAGGTAAAAATGTTATGGAAATTATACATACTAAAAACAGCATGGTACTTATGCTAAGAATTTACTAGTACGGCTTTTAATGTGTAATCGGGAAACTAAACACCATTGAGGCCTTTGCAACATGATTTGTACATATTCAATCATTTAACTTACAACTATAGTAACATGTACATATGATGAATCAAACCGTTGTGGTGCAAATAGTGTTTAATATTCAACACAAAAATTTGTTTTTTTTTTTTTGGTTTTTTTTTTTTAATCTTAAAAAAAAAAACCAATTTGTACCTCAAAGCCTTCCACTAATTGTAAAATAGAAACATTGAATTGGGAACTCTTCAACAGGTTCTCAACAACTCCACCAACCTATCCATTAATAGGTTATACCTATTCGTACATGACAAAAAGGTGACAAATGGATCTACTAGCACTAATACCTTAGTGTACCAGCCAAAAGATGCCTGACAGCATGGTAACTATGGTAACAAGAGATGTGGAGAGTGCGCTAGCTTTACAGCACTTCGTCTCGCCCGTATCTGTAGGCAAAATGGAAAAATGAAAGGCACAGATAAAACATAGGTTTCTGAATTGTTCTTTCTTTCACTTACATGTGTCAATTTTCCACCTGAGACCCAGAACTTTATAGCCGACTCGACAAAACGAACAAGCGGAAAGTTGCAATGAGTCAGTTTCAAGACTGCCGGTGTCACGAACTGGCGAGTCCTAGTGATGTAGTGTCCTGCCTATCGTGTTCTCCATTGTGTAATGAATGCATCACACATCGCCAATATCCAGTAGCATCTTCAAGTTCATGGTTAATTCTGTGTATGTTGTCATGGTAGTTAAGAGACTCTCTCATGGGGGACTCACAAGTTACTTACACCGGGATACATCAGCTGGTTCAAATAATGAACACAAAATCTATGGCCAAGCAGTCTTGATACCGACCCAATACGACTTTCAGTTCATATTGCCATGTCATTTATTTTCACTCAGGTTGACATCCTTACATGTGTTGTTACTTCCCATCCTGTTTAGTCTTACAAAAAATTGAATACTAAAGATGGCATTCTTCATCGTACCTCAATGTAACCAATCAATTGCTTTTGAATCAAATGAAAAACAGGTTTGTGATTTCACCGTGACCCCCCCAGTTCAGAAATCATAACTGATTTGCAAGTGATAAAGTCACTTAATCATTACAATGAAAGGCTTATTATATTTGACTTAAAGACAAACGAAAACAGCTCATGCCCCACTCCGATATACGCTTCATTTCGTCAGAGTATAAACAGTGTGATAACGGAAAAAGCGTGTAATCCAAGGGTGCACTGAGCATGTTTCGTTTAGTTTAGAATTATAATAAGCCCAAATGAAAATCAGTCAATATAAACCATTTTCAAAGTTTTGCTTAAAGCGGCAAACCAATTTTGTAGAAATTATTGTCCTCAGCCAGCCTTAATAAAATGGCTTCTGATAATTACGTAGCTTTATACTCCAATTTTTGTTTTACTATCACACCCTTAGGATTCATGGGTTAATGTATACAGCACTCTCATGGGACTCAAGATTTCTAAAATATCTAATATTATTTAGTCGGGAGCACCTAAAAAACCACATTTTTTGATAACACAGGTCAATATGCTATATTCATCCTAGGGACATTAAAAAGTACTGTTACAATTCAAAGTTAATGCTAGGCTAATCATTGCATATAATTATATTTCAGGTTCACATAATAAATGAATCCCAAATTTTAATTATGGGTGAGTGGCACAAGTGATAATATGCTGTAACCTCAGTGTACTTTGACAAAGTATTGCTGTCTTGCGGCCCTTTTATGGAAAAAAGGGCGTAACTCGAGTTACACCCTTTTGCCTTGGAAAGGGTCATCTGCCCAAAAAACAATGCATGATGGGATACTATTTTTAAAAAAAATATTTTTAAAGCATTATTTGGCTCATATTGAAAAGAAAAATGTATCCCATAATGCATTGGTGTTGCAGTGTGGCCCATTCAAGGCAAAAGGGCGTAAATTCAGTGCACTTTTGGCACATGAAAGGGGCAGGCTTGCCAGTCCCTCATATGAAGTTCTGGTAAGAAGATGTTGCTGTATTAGACCAGGAGCAGAATATCCTAGGATCATTATTAGGGAGTTTGTTCAGGCCCGACTACATCTAAGGTTTGACACCTTTAGTAGTTAGTATGGACCCTCTTCATACAATGAAGGTAGTCGTGATGTCAAAGATTGTGGTGTCACCTTTTCAATAGGGGCCAATTTAAGTTTACACAGGGGTCAAACACTTGTTATGACTACAATCACCGTTGAAATGTATGGCCATATTGTCCGTTTAGTCAAAAGGATTCCAAACATGTATAGTTTGTACCATCTTTGACCATTGGTTTTAGAGTTATTGGCCCGTATGCATACAGAATTTCGTTGGTTCTCAGCTTTCGCGCTCGCTATATTTCAAAGAATATAAGCTGTGGGCCGCACCATGACCTTGACCCTGGCCTGGACCTTTGATTCATCAACATATGAGGGATCGCAATGTGCACCTATGACAAAAGTTTGGTTCCAATTGAACTTCAAGTTTTCAATTTAGATCAATTACATTTTAAAAGCCCCATTTTTTCAACTTGACCACCTCACTGCCTTTGACCTTTTCAACATGACCTTTGACCTCATCAACCATATGGAGGGTCCCATTGTGCACCTATTAGAGAAGTTTGGTTCCAATTGAAGTTAAACTTTTCATTGAGGTCAATTTTAAAAAACCTTAACAACTTTGTGACACCACAACATACAAACATCCACAGCACAACGGATTGCTAGTGGTCCTGCAAGTATAGCTGGCGGCCCACAAAAAGTAGTAGAATACTAGTACTTGAAAAATAGAACGTATTTACTTCAATGTATATGCATAAAATGTAGTAGAAGCTTTTACTAACAGTTTTTACTACTAGCATTTGCTCAACAACCTTTACTTGAAAAGTAGTAAATACTTCCCATTGATATGCATAAAACCCAATATTTACTAGAGTTTTCCTCGTAGCTGCTTGAAAATTCCAAGGTAGCTACAGAGCTACCTTGGCCGTATACTATACATATGTGTCGATAACATAAAACCTACTTTGCAAAATGAATAGTGTTATGCATTACACGTATAATGCATTCTGTGCTCATTTAGTTGTTCAGTGAAAATTACAGGGAGAAGGTTCGTAATTCAAATCTTTGTGGTTGGCCTCACATACAATGCACAACATACAAAAGAAACATAATTGTCAAAACAGCTGTGGCAGATGAAGGAAGTCTGGTTAAGATAATGGTGAAGCATATTCACGGACATCTATATTATTTGAATGGCCTTTTGTACAAGGGTTCTATAGTCTGGCCACAAGGATTTACTGAATTCATAAGGAAATACTAGGCAAGTAATAGATTTTACTCGAAAGTAAAAAGGTAAAGGTTATGCATACCCAATCTCGGCATAGTGCGTTTTTTTTTTCTACTTTTAGTAGACAAGCAAATGCTTTTAACTTTTAAGTAGAAATTAAAAAATAAGATATTTATATTTTTTTATGCATAGGGCCATTGGGTGTAAAAATGGCTAAAGGAGTGCAAAAAAAAGGTCAAACTCAATTTGACAGGGGCCAACATTGAAAGTTTACTCTGAGTACATTTGAAATGCTGCAAATTATGCCTGTGGAATGAGGACTCCCAAAAAAGTCTGTTTTGGTTAGTTAAATGTTTACACCGAGAAAAGGGCGCATGCCATTATGTGACCCATGACATATTTTGCCACATAGCATGATACTGAATTGCAGATGATACAAACTATTCCTTATTTTGAACAATTAAAGTGACAGGAGGAGATTTTTTTAGAGATACAATTTCTCACATTGCACCAAATCGATTTTGACCACCTACCAAGAACGTTCCGAAGGTTTATGGACAAAACAAGTACAAAAGAAAACAGCAAACTTGTTTGATCTGCCTGACATCGTAATTGTCCCATAGAACACCGTGCTTTGACTTTTGTCGTGCACAACAGAAAGTACTAATCATCATTTATTACATGAAAGACGGTGTGATTCAGCTTATTCCACTTCAGGTGTGATATAATACATTGGAAAGCATTCCAAATATGCAAAAAAAACCGGGTTCGAAAAAAATTGGGGCGCTTCTTTCTGGAATAATTCCTCAGTCTCTTTAAGCTAGATGAACAATTTGTTCATTTTTACAAAATTGGAGCAACCTCTGATTTTGACCCTGTACAAACAGAAATTGACTTTTTTTGCCCACTTTAAGCCATTTTACCCAAATAAACTTAAAACCAATGGTCACAGATGGACAAACTATACATTTTTGGAATCCTTATGGAAGGACGGACATTATGACATACATTTCAAACTGATTGGAGTTATGTAATTTTTAAAACATTTGACCACTGTGTAACACTAAATTGGCCCCCTATTGAATAAGTGACACCACAATTGACACACCTGGCATTGATGTAGATGGGTCCATACTAACTACATTAAAATATCAAAATTCCGGGTTCGAATCCCCGGTGGGGTCGTGGCACTTGCTGGGATTGTAGAAATTTATTCGGTGTACTATTCAATTCTGGATTTGATCTGTTACCAGCTATTGATCAAATACAGAATACCGCTCCCTCCATGGTTCACTTGGAAAGTTGGGCCACATGGATCCTGAAAGCCATCACGTCCTTCGGAAGGACTGGGACGTTAAGCCGTCGGTCCCGTGTCAGAGAGTCACAAATGTACATGTAGATGCAGTCAGTGGTGAATAAGAGTCGGGTGTAAACCACGACTGTTCCCAATCCGCAACCAGCCAAATAGCAGGCCATCTTAGAAGCGTGTGTACCATGGATACACACGGCCCCGGATCAGCACACTAGCTGAAAAAATCCTAACCACCACCACCACGAGCCATTACCAATGACTTGTGGATATGAGCAAACAAAAAAACCTAACTATACAAAGGTGTCAAAGCTGAGCTGTAGTGAGACATGGAATGCATGAGTGTGACCCAAGTCCTTGCTCTCACTCTAGTATGTAACATTTAGTGTTTTAAACTCATAGTTGCTCAAGTGCCTCCCTTTTCTTTGTTTTTGACCTCTCAAAGTCCTCCAGGATTTTTAATGAAGGGGTCATTTGGTACAATGGGTTAAACCCACTCATACTTATTGAATCGACTTGCACCAAGATAATGTTAGGTATTTGTTTTCAGGTAAGGATGTGCAGCAACAATTTCCTCTCATATTATTTTATTTTATCCACAATCATACATCGGTATAAACAGATTACATAAATTATGATATAAATATTTTGTATACAAAAATTGAATAAGAAAGATGGCATTCTTTATCGTTACCTCATGGTAACCAAATCAATTTGCTTGCAAACATGAAAAAACAGGTTTGTGATTTCACACCGTGAAGTTCAGGAAATTTCAAACCCTGAGTTTGCAAGTGATCTAAATTCACTATCATGACAATGAAGGCTTATTATTATTCGACCCCTAACGAAACGAAACAGGCTAAATGCAACCAATGGATTATACGCTTTATTTCAGTTTTAAGTAGTATAAAATGTAGGGATAACGGAATAAAGCGGGTTGTAATCCAAATGGGTTGCACGTGAGGCCTGTTTCGTTTCTCGAATTAATAAGCCCAATGAAATCAGTCATATTAACAATTTAAAGTTTGTTACAGCGCAAACACTTTTGTGGTAGAAATTATGTCCTCAGCCAGCCTTAATAATGGCTCTGATAATTACTTGTAGTTATCCTCAATTTTTGTTTACAACTCACACCCTAGGTTATCAGTGTTAATTGTATACAGCACTCTCTCATAGTACTCAACGTTTTCTAAAATATCTAATATTAGTTATATCTGTAGCACCTAAAAACCACATTTTTTGATAATCACAGGTCAATATGGATAGATATTCATCCAAAGTTAGTGACATTACAAAAAGTACTGTTACATTCAAAGTTCATGCTAGGCTAATCATTGCATATAATTCTATTTCAGTCACATAAATAAAATTTTTGAATTATGGGTGAGTGGCACAAAGTGATAATTGCTGTAACCGCAGTGTTACTTTGCCCAAGGTATTGTGGTATGCAAAGTCCCTCATGTGAAGTTTTGTAAGAAGCTGTTGCTCTATTAGACCAGGAGCAGAATATCATACGGTCCTTATTTAGGGAGTGTGTTCATGCCCGACTACATTAATAGTTTGAACCGTAGTTTAGTAGTTTGTATGTACCTCCATCAATGCCAATCGGGTAGTTAGTGATGTCAATCTGGGGTGTCACCCCCCCCCCCTTTTCAATAGGGGACAATTTAAGTTTACCCAGGGGTCAAAACTTTTAATTACTCAAATCATGTTGAAATGTATGCCCATTATGGTCGGATTTAGTCACAAGGATTCCAAAAAATGTATTCGTGTTGCTACCATTCTTTGACCATTGGTTTAGAGTTTTCGGCCCGTATGCATAAAAAAGTAGTAAATACTATTTACTTAAAACAGTAAGTATTTACTTCATTGTATATGCATAAAATGTAGTCGAAGTTTTACTAACAGCTTTTTACTGCTAGCATTTGCTCAACAACCTTTTACTTGCAAAGTATAAAAGTAAATACTTCATTGGTGATATGCATAAAACCAAGTATTACGCTGAGTTTTCCTAGTAGATGCTGTGAAATTCCAAGGTAGCTACAGAGCTACTAGACCTTGGCCCCCGTCTATAATCTTACATATGCGGCGATACATAACACCTACTGCTAAAAAAAGGCTGAGTTTATGCAGTTACAACGTGATAATGCATTGTGCTCACGTATTGTTAGTGAAAATTACAGGAAAGGTGATTAATTCAAATCTTTGTGAGGTTGGTCCTCCAAATACAATGCACAAGCATACCAAAAAGTCTGTTAGATAACCTGGTGATGCATATCTCACGGACATCTATATGATTTTGAATGCCTTGTGCAAGGGTTTTATAGTCTGACCACAAGGATTACTGAATGCATAAGGAAATACTAGGCAAGTACTAGATTATTTACTACGAAGTCAAAAGTAAAGGTTATGCATACCATCAAGCATATGCTTTTACTTTTACTAGACCAAGCAAATGCTTTTACTTTACTATCACTTAAGGATTTGAGCTTATTTTTTTATGCATTGGCCCATTGGGTTAAAAATACGGGCATTGATCTATCGCCTTCTTTATTTTCACAATCCACACCCTACCCACTTATATACATTTACGCTAGTTTTCCCTGAACCTTTTATTATTGCCGTCCGATTACTTGTATTTAACGGACCCACTTGCAGTTTTTTCACACAAAAAAGGTCAAACTCAATTTTGTACAGGGGCCAAACATCGAAAGTGGAACGTGTCTGTTAACTCGCAGGTACTCACTTCGAGAGATCTGCGTGGATAATTATATCAGCTTGGAGTCCGGTCGAAACTTATTCTCGCTCGGATGGCGGCTAAGTTTCTTCCCTTTTTAATTCTTACTAACATATCTGGGGGGACAGCCACCCTACCCGAGCTTTCCCAGCGGGTAAGAAAGTTCAAAAAGTTTCTAAGAGGGAGGGGCGGCTCCTGGATGTTGTTGAAACTGTTGTTAATCCTTCCGTACAGAACTGTCCGTTCTGGATAAAAGGTCAATTGCCAATTGTGATTATGTTGACCCATGACATATTTTGCCACCATAACATGATAACTGTACATTGCAGATGATACAACACTTCATTTTTGACAATTAAGTAATTTATTTCAAATTGGTGCAGTAAACGCTCAGCGTACAAGCTAGCAGAGGACAGAGAGGGGCGTTTGTTAGGAGTCTCAATTTGCCACAGGGAGCATACCCGCCACTGCACTAATACTGGGGAATTTTCTCCCACCCCACTTTCATATCACGCCAACGCCGATTCCACGTGGGACGTAAAAAACTTCTTCTTTCTGCCCGCAATATGCTTGCAGTCATCAACCCCTATTGTTCCCACCGGTAACTGAAAGGGGAAGAGAGGGGAGGGATCTAAAAAATTTAAGGAAAAATATTCTTCTTACCACTTAAATATAGTTGTTCGCACAAATTCCTCCGACGAAATAAAACCGTCGAAGCTTGACATCCCTTCGCTCTTTATTAAACAATTTATGGCGGGTCGGGCGGGAGATGCTGGCGAGCCCTTTTATCCTTACTGTGGTGGCGAAGAGACCGTGGGACAACGCGGAGGTCTTGACACTACTAAACTTTTCTCTCCCGTTTTCCATCTGGGAGATGTATTAACAGTGTGCTTTGAATTTATGTCGTGCACGACAGAAAGTACTTAATCTCATATTATTAATAAAGCGGTTGTATTCGGCCTATCACTTCAGGTGTGATCTAATACATTGGAAAGAATTGCCAATATTGCAAAAACCTCAGGTGACACACCGAACAACCAACGCCTTGGGGCACTTCTTTCCTGCCGAAACCTCTCCTCATGTCCCTTCTCCTAAGCATAGATGAACAATTTTTTCATTTTTTACCAAAATTGGCCCCAGCAACTTCTGATTTGGACCCATGTACAAACAGAAATGGACTTCACAGAGACGCTGTGCCCACTTTTAAGCCTTTTTACCAATACACTCTAAAACCAACCTCGGCCACAGATGGTACAAACTATAAATTTTTGGAATCTGGGGACTAGAGGGACAGTATGACATTACAGTTCAACATGTTGATCCTCAGACGAGTAATGTAAATCGCCACACACCTGTGTAAACTTAAATTGGCCTCCCCCCCCCCGGACCCCCTATTGAACTAAGTGACACCACAATTTGAAACCACAAAAACCTTGCATTGAGTGTAGAGGAGGACCATACTAACTAAGAGTTAAAATACAAAATTACAGGGTTAGAATTAAAGGGGTGGTCGTGGCAATTGATGGGAGTTATTGCGGTAAGATTGAAATTATGGAGTTGATCTGTATAAAAGATATTGATCAAAATAAAGAATACAGCATAGAATAACTGGTTTGTAAAGTTTTGGTTTGTGGGGGGGGGGAGTGGGGAGGGTGGTGGTGGTGGTGGGTGGGGCGGGGGTGTCTTGAAGGGTGGTTATTGTTTTTGTGGTGTGGTGTTTTGGTGCGTTTCTTTGGTTGTGGTGTGTGGTTTTGTTTGTTGGTTGTTTTGGGGTGTTTAATTTGTTTTTTTTGGTTTTTTGTTTTTTTGTTTTTTTTTTTTTTTTTTTTAAGTTTTTTATTTGGTGTTTGTGTTTTTTTGGTTTTTGTTTGTCTTCATGTTGTTTTTTTGCTTTTGTTTTTTGTTTTTTTTTTTTGTGTTGGTTTTTTGTTTCTTTTTGTTTTCATTTTTTTTTTTCTTTTTTTTTCACTTGAATTGGGCCAATGGTAAAGTATCTCATCATTCGGAGGGGACGTTAAAGCAGTCGTCCCTGTAAGAGAGTCACAAGTACATGTAGATCGCAGTCAGTGCGGATAAGAGTTAGGGTGCTTAAACCCTACTGACTGTCCCATCCGCCCCAGCCTCAAATAGCCAGGCCATGTTAGGGAGCGTCCGTTCATGGATACAACGGGCCCCGGCCCCGGATCAGCACACTAGAGAACAAATCTGGGAACCACCACCACAAGCCATGACAAGCTGACTTGTGGATATGAGCAAAACAAAAAAAATAACGATACAAAGGTGTCAAAGCTGAGATAATGTAGTAGAACCATGAATGATTGATGTTGACCCAAGTCCTTGCTCGCGCTCTATATGTACCATTTGGTGTTTAAACTCAGTTTGTAATTGCTTCCCCTTTTCTATTGTTTTTGCTCTCAAAGCCTATCCAGGATTTTTAATGAGGGGTCATTTGGTAACATTTGGTACAACCCACTCACCCTCGTTGAATTTCACGTGCCATAGATAATGTTAGGGTATATTTGTTTTCATGGCGGGTAAGGATGTGCAAGCCACAATTCCTCTCAGTGTTAGGGGTTTAGGAACTGAAATTTTGCAGACTTTGGAACTAAAAGTTGGGCTAAAGTTAGCTGCTGAGGCAAAACTTCTCTAAAAAGGGGGATCTTAAGAACTGAAATTTGTTTTAAATGGGGGTCTTGACAGGAATTGCTTTTGACTGGTGGAGATGCGGGAAAATGGAGGTCCTTAAGGGGACGCACCATGACTTCCCAATGTCAGTGTTGCTACTTGTGAACAGTTACTTCAAATTCATGAATGTCACAGTAAAAAACTAAATCAAGATTTAAGGTTAGTGCATTTTGACTATTGAAGTCTATACAATAAATCCAGTTTTGCCAATTTCAAACTCTGAATGGCAATGCTCCTGGGAGCACCCCCTACCCGAATCACCCATGTATGCATTAAGCAAGATTTTGAATTGTAAATGATGTGTACCGATTACACTGCATCACTTGGTGGTCAGTTTGGTCTAAAGAATCCTTACCGGATTATTAGCATATAGCGCTAACATAGCAATCTTACATAACAGGCTCCATTTTAAAGGGTTGCATTTTTGTGATTCAAGGACATTGTTGTTTTTTCATTGTTCACTTAAAAACTCCTTGAGAAAAGCGTTTGGTCACAAAATTTGAGTTTATTCCGATTTTTGCGTTTGTTGTATGAGCAATTGCTTGTTCCCACAGTCCTGTAGGCCACTGTGTGTATACTTCTGTCCATTTACAGAGAGAGAGAATAAAAACAAAATTTTCTACCAGATACGGACAAAATACAACAATTGCAGGTAAGATTAGGTTCACGCATGGATTAGACTAGGCTAACGGTTCAGATTGGTACAAAATCTCAACTTTTTAAGTTAAGTTCAGGGTATGGGTGTGGATCATGAAAATGCCCCTTGAAGGGGGGCGGGGTAGGGTGGGGGGTAGGTAATTGTTTGCTTCATTTTCCTACATTTCAGATATTGTTCAAACAAATGATAAAAAAATTACTTATTTTTAAGGTATTTCTTGATCTTTACTGCATAAGAATAGGACACTATACAACAACCGGATTCCCTGTCTCCTGCAGTCATTGTTTCTATTGTTTTCAAAATATGACCACAAATTAGGTCATAGGTCAAACTAGACTTAGTTTACCTGCACTTCTGCTGTTTCAATAAGCTTCCAATCTACTGAAAAAAAAGGTAGTGTTACAATGTGGCATTATACACAACAACCAGATTACCAGCAGTTACATAGAGTTAAGCGAGTTCAAATTTGTGTAAACAGTTCCAATACGGGCCCTTTTATGGCAAAAGGGCTAACTTCGCCTTTTGCCTTGAAAGGGCCGCCCCCACACCCTGCCAAAACCAAAGCTATGGGATACATTTTTCTTTTTAAATGTTGAGCCAAGTAATGCTAAAAATATTTGATACAAAAAATATGTATCATAATGCATTGTTTTGGCAGGACACCCTTTTCAAGGCAAAAGAGTACTCGAGTAGACCTTTTGCCATAAAAGGGCGATCCGAATTACCATATCATGGAAGGGTACAGCTTAGATTTAATGTCAGTTGTGATGCACTGATGAGAAGTAGAAGAAAAAAAAGGGTAAATAATACTCTAATTTGGTTATTTAAAATGAGAAATGTTATATATTTACTCTGAAAATGGTTATTCTAAAATAGCTTAAATAAGAGATGAACCAAAGAAGTGCACAATTGATTCAAACATGATTAAAAAAAAGCCTAGAACATACTAGAATGAGTTTACACAAAATACATGAAAAAAAGCAGTTTTAAAATTTGTGACAAGTGGAAATATATTGTCAAAATAAGTGCTTTATCATTAGATGGATATATATATATGGACAATAATATAACGCGGCTCTAATGATAATAAAATGGTTTAATGGCCCATTGATACAATGAATAAATACAACAAGGGTTTAAGGCGATTTCTTAAAAAAAAACTACAAATGGAAATCTGATTCTACTTTAGAAAGAAAAAAGAAGTTTTAAATTTTTATTCACATACACACACACAGAGTGTGACACACACAAAATAAAGTTAATTACTTAAAAACACCAACAGGTATGTACGAAACAATGCAATATCAAAACTTAACAAGTGGAACATAAAATGGATCACCTACCCAGTAATTATAAATCATCGAAATAAAATAAACCTATATATATCCAACGAATGTATTGGTTATTTTTGCAATGGTGGGTGACCTATTTGTACGACCTATTTGTACAACTACACAGGGAAGAAAAGAAAATTGTTACCATGAATGTTGCTATGTACTTGATAATATTTTTTTTAGGTTAAACCCATTAAAGCCTACTTTCCACTTCTATGACTGCAGGAATATATGGGGAAAATGTAATTATGGAATAATCCTCTTATTTGTTGCTAACCTGCTATTCTTTGCACGGTACTTGTTTGTAGTATTTTTCAGATCAATTTATTTTGTATGAAGCTATATTTTTGTCGTTGCACACACATATTGACGTATTTGCAATACGCATTCCAAGAAAAACGGCTGTGAAGAGTTGCGGATTTTAATTTGACCCATACGGGTAATTGTTAAAACATTTGAATTAAAACCTTAATGGAAAATCGACGAATAGTTATATTTCAAATATATTTTACTAAAGCGGCCTTCCAATTATTTAGACCATCGCCGAAAAAAAGATGTTAAATAAAAATAAGTCACTATGTGAAAACGTCAAAATAGCAATTTTAATGTGTATAACCAAAATGACGCGCAAATGTCGTATGTGACGCAGTTAAACAATACGTCATATTAGAAAACAAACCAAAATACCAATTCTACCGTGAACTGTCAAAATACATGCACAAATACGTCGCTATGTGACGCGGCAAGGCAAATACTTCAAGATGCAGGTATATGCTTGGCCTGCGCCAGTATTAGATTTTGGACCCAATACGTCGTTATGTTGAGTATTTTAATGTTTTGTAAATACGTCTAATTAGTTAATTAATATTTTTACTTAATTAAGACACTTTGCGGTTTAAAATTTGGTGAATATGTTGCTTAGTACAAAACCCCCAAACGGACATTTGCCAAATTTCTCAAAAAGTCCCAAAAATGTTGATATTTACTATTTGACAAGGCCAACGAGTTGGTGGAGAGAGAAGGAGCACAAACAAGTATATATGATGCATGTATTCCAAAACAGCTATTCACTGCGATTTTCAGTGGGATAGGCTCGATAGGCCTACTTAGCCTTCCAGCGTTATCCTCCATAATATGCTTTTCTTTGATGTTATTGTTTTGTTGCTGTACATATTATGTAAATAAATGAACGGAACTGTTTCCACTGCGGACACAATTAAAGTAACCTGAATACTTTCATGCAGAGTTGTCTGATGTTCGTAAAGGAAATGTTGCCATTTCAATAAAAGACAGTTAAAATCCAAGTTTAGTTAGATATTGACTTGATATAAAAAATAGTAACCTGAATGACTGTAAAAATGCTTGCATGCAAGTTTTAATCTACGTTTCCTTGTTTACAAAAGATTGCTTAATACTGAAACAAACTGATTGAAAGTGAGGAGGGAGGGAAGGAAACAAATGAATAATAGGAAAAAGTTTTAAAAATGCTAAATCGAAGGTCTTTTTTATCTCTTAATTTATGTCTTCTGGAAGTCAGTATTGGTTAGGGTTAAAGACCTTTCAGTAGAAACAAGTTTTATATTTTTCTTTTAAAAATAAACCAAGTATGAGTGATACATGTTTATTTGGCAATACATTTTGTTGGGTTTATAAATAAAATTGTTTTTTACCACAGGAAGCATGCAGAAAAAGGAGAAGACAACTAAAAAATGTAATTTTGCACAATTGGGACTATAGGACAAAGTATTATCCCTAAACCTTGGGATAACCTATAAAGCCAATGAATTTACTGATTCAATAAAGAACAGTACCAAGTATGTGAGGAAAAATGCTTATTTGTGTATTGTCAGAAATGTCTTGCCTTGTAAATGTAAAGTTTTAAAGTATGATCAAGCCAGTGACGTACCGAACGGGGGGGGGGGGGCAATTTGCCCCTCTGGACTCGAAAAAGTGGGAGATATGGACCAAATATGCATTTTCATCCCTCTTTTACAAGGAAATTCGACCAATTTCAGCCTAAATTGGGCAAAATTTAGTTATATTTGGCGATTTCGCGAGATTCTCGTCAAGTTCAGACTTAATTGGGAGGCCAAATCACTGGACGACGCTACAAATTTTGCCCCCACTATGGCGGAACGACTTGGAAATTTTTGCCCCCTCTGAATCTCAATATATCGGTATGGCCACTGTGATAGCACACTACAAGTTTTTGTGTATGTTGACCAAGTTTAGTTTTTCAATATTGAAGTTATAGTTCTAAAGTGGCATGGGCCCATTTTCACCAAATATGAAATTCTTCAATTGCTCTCAAATTATAGTCTAGGTCATTGGAAGAATAGCGATACATTTTACATATAAAACGGACATCATACTCAAAAACAGATATAGGGACGTAATAAGAAAGTGTAAAGAACATCTAGGTAATTTGTAGGGCTAACTTTAAGTTTTCCATAATTTAATCAACAAATGTGTATAGTACACGAATATCATCAACTCTTACTCATTGAGATTAAAACAACAAAGGTCACAGACCGGTCAAACAGGGTGCATGCCATGGGGAAACATGCATTAGGGCGAGGCTTTTCTTGTGTTAAACACCATATTCGTCATCTGCTGATTTAATGTCGACGGCGACATTAAAATCGTTCTGTTTACCCATAAGGACGCTTGTGATTTGGTTTTAATCATTGCAGGTGAGGGCTAATGATATAAAAGCTTTACAAACCATGCAAAAATATCAATTTAAAAAAATCTTGAGGGCGCACTATTTTTAAATGGGCCAGTGTCTCTGTTAAGTGATAAAGAGTGAGAGTGAATCTTAAAATTTGCCAAGCTGGATTTGTGATTAGAAAAAACCAATTGGATGTCGCACTCGGTCGGTTTTAGACTACCCTGCTTGACTGCCTGCTGACTTTGTGTCATTCGTTGGAGCCACCCTGAACAGCCTATGGGCAACAAATGAAGGTACTAAACAATGCAATACCATATTTGAAATAAACCACAATTTAAATTTTGCAACATTCCATTGTTGCTGCTGGCCGATCCAGGTGACTCAACCGAAGAACTGTAAACACAACCAAGGCCTCTGGGATGTTCCCGGTTAAACTTTAGAAGAATGCCAGCGGGCACGAACGCGCTTAGTGTAGCTAGTTACCAATAATAAATAAGAGCAAGTGGCGGATGATGCTGTTTAATGGCAAACTACTGAGGTCAAAGTTCCATATGATAGTCGATTCGCGTTGACACGTTCGTCCCCCGGCGTTTGAACCTATTCAACTTAAGTCGGAGAGGGGTAAAACCTAGCTCTACAGGGAAAAATGAAAGAATTCAAATTGCAAGTTGAACACCGGATTGTCTTGGAAGACACTCCGGGCATTTAACTCACTCACCTGCCAATATGAATACAAGTTCATTCATGATGGAAACACACTCTATAGTGTATTTCAGGTTATAACATGATCACAGAACATGATTAACAGAACATCCCTGCGCTAATTGAATGTTTTCACATCCGCAAGACATGGTACGGCGGTCACCATTATCAGATGAATCGAGTATAATTAAAATAAAAAGAATGTGCACTACTACTGTATTCAAAATGTTACACTTGGTCAAGCAGATGACAAACAATCTATAGCCCACAATTTTTGGAAACGCATCGTGAAAGCTGCAAAAACATTGTGATTAATCTTTGGCAACGTAAAACTTTTTTGTTCAAACAAACCACATGCCTGATGGTGTTCTTGAATTATAAGGATCACTTTATATAACCGAAGGTTGTCTGGTGAAATCAACGAGAAAATGCAGTTTTTTTTTCATGCTGTAAGCTTAATTTACACACATATCTTCTTTGTAGCGGGGAGTGGTAGTGGATGGGTGTGGTGGTAAACATGCACATCCAACAGTGAGCTTGTTGAATCACGATGGCCTCCAGTACTCTAGTATTTATGTATCTCTATGAAACCAACAGGCAGGTATAGTCCTGAAAAGGATAAAGTCTGACATCTGGCAGATTTTCCAGTTGATTACAAAGGCAAGAAGAAAAATTGGCATCTAAACAAAGAGTAATTGTAAAAGAGGGCGAGGGCGCAATGTGTTAGGGTTGCACTGTCAAAAAGTGTGCCCCAATCCTATTCCCAAATAAAACATACTTTTTAAGGCAGATAAAGTATCTCAGATACATCTGGCAGATTTCTAATAGGCTACCCATTATGTATTCTAAGCTGTGAATAGTTTTATTTTTTTATTTTATTTTGTCTTATTAGCACTGGGTAGATCCTTCCAGTGTTTAAGACATGCTTTCCATGATGCCCAGGACAAGGAAGCGAATTGGGACAGAAGGGGTTTTCACCCCTAATCTTATCGATAACTGACTGCGATTTCATATACAGGCGTGATTCTCCATGTATAGGGGACCGAAGGCTTCTTCTTAAAGTCCCCTCCAAAGGAAGGGGATTCTCAGGTTCGTTGTGCTCAAGTCCAATTGAACCACGGGGAGAGCGCGATTCCAGTTTTAATCAATACGTCTAACAACATCAAATAGTCTATTTACAGCTTGGGAGCTGGATTATAGTAATTTTGGAGTTGTATAGTAGGATATTTCTGATAATGTGACCCTCTTTTAACCAATCATGATGACATTAATCTACTAATGAATGTATAAAAAAATTAATTACTATGTATGCTTACCTTCCTTGCCTTGAAAGGGCACCCTGCACAACCCAAGATTATGGGATACATTTTTCTTTTTAATTGTTTTGACAAAAAAAAAAAAAAGCCTAAGTAATGCTAAAAAATATTGTACAAAATTATGTATCCCATAATGCATTGTTTTGCAGGGACAACCCTTCAGGCAAAAGAGTAAACTCGCGTTACGCCCTTTTGCCATAAAAGGGCCGAATTACACGTATCATGGAGGGTACATGCATATGAATTTAGTATTGTACGTGTGATGCACTGATAGAAAAGTATGAAGTAGAAAAAAAAATGGTAACATAAGTACTCTAATTTGGGTTATTAAAATGAGAATGTTATTAATTACTCTGAAAATGGTTATTTAAAATATCTTAAAAAGTAAGAGAAGAAAAGAGGGCACAAATGATTTTAAAACATGATTAAAAAAGCTAGAATAATTGAATGAGTGTACACCACAATACAAGAAATAAAGCAGTTAATGTTACAAGTTGAAAATATATTGTCAAAATTCAATGCTTATACATTAAGAGGATATATATTATGGCAATTAATTTAATGGCCTTAATGATTAATAAAATGGTTTAGGCAATGATCACATGACCATAATATAAAAAATGGTTTGAGGCGAGTTTCTTTTAAAATAAAACTACAAATGGAAAATTTGATTACTTAGAAAGAAAAAAAAGAAGTTTAAATTTTTATCACATACACACACAGACTGTGCACCACACACAAAATTAAAGTATATATACTTTAAAAAACACCAACAGGTATTTACTGAACAATGCAATATCAAACACTTAACAAGTGGAAATAAAATGGACCACCTACCCAGTAATATAATACATGAAATAAATAACCTATATCTATCCAACCGAATGTAGTGTTATTTTCAATGGTGGTGACCGTTGGACAGTACCTTTTGTACAACTACCACGGGAAGAAAAGAAATTGTTACCATGGAAATAGTTGCTATGTACTTGATAATATTTTTTAGTAACCATTAAGCCCTTACTTGACCCTCTATGCACTGCGGAATTATGGTGAATGTTGAAATGGTATTATGAAACTAATCCTCTTCTTTGTTGCTAACCTTCTAATTTCTTGCAGGTACTTGTTTGGAGTATTTTTCGATCAATTTATAGTATGAAGCTATATTTTGTCGTGCACATCACATACTGACGGTATTTGCAAAATAGCATTCCAAGAGAAAAACAGCTGTGAAGATTTTGCGATTTAATTTGACCCATACTGTTAATTATTAAAACATATTTGAATACAACATAATGGAAAATCGCCGAATAAGTTACAATTTTCAAATATATTTTCTACTAAATCGGCTTCCATTTATTTAGACATGCGAAAAGAGTTAAATAAAATAAGTAACGATGTGAAAACGTCAAAATAGCAATTCAACGCTTTATAACAGATGACGCGCAAATGTCGTTATGTGACGCTGTTACACAAATACGTCAATATGGAAAACAACAAAATACCAATTCTACCGTGAAGTGAAAAATACTTCGCACAAATACGTCGCTTGTGACGCGACAAATACTTCAAGATGCAGGTACTATGCTATGGACCTGCGCAGTATAGATTTGCGACAAATACGTCGTTCTGGACGTATTTTAATGTTGTAAATACGTCATAATTAGTATTATATTTTACTAATTACGCCACTTTGAGGTTAAAAATTGGTGATAGGTTGATGTCCAAAACAAACGTACATGCAAATTTCTCCAAAAAGTCCAAAATGTTGATATGTTACTATTTGACACGGCCAACGATTTGTGGAGAGAGACAGAGCAAAACAACACGTATATATGATGCAATGTATTCAAAACGCTATGTGTCACTGCGATTAAGTGGAAGGCTCGATAGCCTACTTAGCCTTCCAGCTTTCTCCTCCATATATGCTTTTCTTGATGTTTTGGTTGCTGTAATATTATTTAAATAAATGCCATGAAAAGGTTTCACTGCGACACCAATTAAGTAACCCTGAATTACTTCTGTACAGAGTTGTCTGATGTCAGTAACGGAATGTTTCCATTTCAATAAAAGACAGTTAAATCAAGTTTAGTTAGAATTATTGCTTTGATATTAAAAATAGTAACCTGCATGCTGTAAGAATGTTGCATTGCAAGTTTTATACGTTTCACTTTGTTCACAAAGATTGCTTTAATACTGAACAAACTTGATTGAAATGAGGAGGGAGGGAAGGAAATCAACTGAGTAATATGGAAGTTTAAAAACTGCTACATCGAAGGGCTTTTTATCTCTTAAGTTCAGGTCCTTCTGGGTCAGATTGGTTAGGGGTAAAGACCGTCAGTAGAACGAAACAAGTTTTCTATCTATTTTCTTAAAATAAACCCAAAGTATGAGTGATACATGTTTAATTTTTGGGCAATACATTGTTGGGTTTATAAATAAACATTTGTTTTTACCCACGTAGCATCAGAAAAAGGAGAAAGAAACTCAAATTGAATTTTTGCACAATGGAATATAGACAAAATAAGTCCTACACCTTGGGCTAACTATCAAGCCAATGATTTACTTGATCAAGTAAGAAAGTACCAATGTAGTGAGAAAATGCTGATTTGTGTCATGTCAGAAATGTCTTTGCATTGTATAATTGTAAGTTTTAAAGTATTGATCAGCCAGGACGTACCCGACCGGGGGGGGGGGGGGGACAAGTTGCCCCTCTGGCTCGAAAAAGTGGGATGGGACGAGATATGGACCAAAAATAGGCATTTTTCATCCCTCTTTTTAGGGGCAATTCGACCAATTTCAGCCTAAATTTGGGCAAAATTTAGTATATTTGGCGATTTTTCGCCGCAGCATCTAGGCAGTTTCGACTTAATTGGAGCAAATCACTGGGACGACGTACAAATTTTGCCCCCTCGGCGGAACGACTTGGAATTTTGCCCCTCTTGATCGAATATATCGGTATGCCACTGGATCAGCATACCAGTTTGTGCTATGTGAACAAGTTTAGTTTTTCACTATGAAAGTTATAGTTTAAAGTGGCCTGGACATTTTCACAAAAATATGAAATTGCTTCAATGCTCTCAAATTATAGTCTAGGTCATTGGAAGAATAGCGATACATTTTTACATATAAAACAGGACATACTCAAAACAGCGTATAGGGGACGTTCATAAGAGTAAAGACATCTAGGTAATTTGTAGGCAACTTTAAGTTTTCCATAACTTAATCACAAATGTGTATATCACATGAAATATCATCAACTCGTACTCATTGAATTAAAACCACAAGGTCACCGACCGGTCTCAAACAGGTGCATGCCATGGGAACATGCAAGAGGGCGCGCATTTTTTGTGTAACACACCATATCGTCATCTGCATGATTTAATGTTGCCCAGCGAAATATAAACGATTATAAAAAATCGTTCTGTTTACCATTAAGGACGCTGATTTGGTTTTTAATCATTTCAGGTGAGGGCTCCTGTATATAAAAGCTTTTTACACCATGCAAAAATATCATTAAAAAAAATCTGAGGGCGCCCTATTTTCAAATGTGCCAGTGTCCGGTAAATGATTGACGAAGAGTGATCTGAAATTTGCACGAAGAAATGTGATTGGGATTTAGAAAACCCCATGGATGTCGCACTCGGTCGAGTTTTTCGGACACTGCTGCCTGCCTGCTGACTTTGTGTCCTTCGTTGAGCCACCATGAACAGCCTATGGGGAAACCAAATGAAGGGACCAAGCAATCAAAGAATTATTAAAACACAATTAAAGTGGGGAACATTTCAATTGCTTGCCTGCTGCCCGCTCCAGGTTGGACTCAACAGCAGAACTGTAAACACACCAAGGCCTCTGGGCTGTTCCCGGTTAACTTTAGAATGCATGGGCACGAACGCGCTTATTTTCGCTAGTTACCAAGAATAAATACGAGCAAGTTGGCGGATGCTGTTTCTGGCACTACTGAGGTCAAAGTTCCAATTATAGTCGATTAGCGTTGATACGTTCGTCACACTGGAGTTTCTTTCTTTTTTCCGAACTATTCAATAAGTCGGAGAGGGGGTTTCAACCTAGGCTCTACCGGAAGAAAATGAAGAATTCAAATGCACGTGCCACACCGGATTATATTGGGAGGACACTCCAGTATTAACTAACTCACCTGCCACTGAATACCATTTCATTCGTGTATGGAAACAATTCTATAGTGTATTACAGGTCTTAACATTGCTCACCATAACATTGATTAACAGACAAATCCTGCGCCTCATTGAATTTTCACCTCCGCAAATGGTCCGGGGTCACCCTATCAGATGAATCGGTATAATAAAAAGAAAAGAACTGTGACAGTACTACTGTATTCAAAAGTGACACTTTGTCATAGCAGATACAAAACAATTATAGCCCACACTTTTTTGGGAAGCCAGTGAAAAGCTGCAAAAAACTGTGATTAATCGTGGGCAACGGAAACTTTCCGAAACAAACCCATGCCTGATTTGGTGTTCTTGGATGTCTAAGGATCACTTTTATAATGAAGGTCGTCTGGTGAAATCAACGAGGAAAGTGCATTTTTTTTTTTCATGCTGTAGCTTAATTTACACATAATGAGCGTGGGCGGTAACAATTTGCAACATCCAACAGTGAGCTGTTGAATCAAGATGGCCTCCAGTACTCTCTATTATTTATGTATCTCTATGAAACCAACAGGCAGGATAGTCCTGAAAAGGATCGTCTGAATCTGGCAGATTTTCCGATTGCATTCAAAGCAGAACAATTGCAATCCTAACAAAGGTAAAGAAGGGCGCAATGTGTTACGCCACGTCACAAAGGTTGCCCCATATTAAAACAACTTTTTAAGGCAAGATGAAAGTATCTCAGATACATCTGGCAGATTTCTAATAGTCTACTCTTTATGTATCAAGCTGGAATAGTTTATTTTTTTGTATTTTATTTTTTGCTTATTTAGCTGGGTAGTCATTCAGTGTTTAGACACTGCTTCAATGATGCCCCGGGATCAGGAAGAACGACAATTGGGACAGCCAGGGGTTTCACCCTATCTCTTATCGAACGACTGCGATTAATATTACAGGCGTGATTCTCCATGTTATGGACCGACGGCTAAAGTCCCCTCCAAAGGACGGGGTATTCTCATGGTTCGTTTGCCCCAACTCCAAAATGAACCACGGGGCGAGCGGAATTCCAGTTTTACAATACTTAACAATCAAAATTTGTCTATATTTACAGCTGGGAGCTGGATATAGTATTTTTGGTTAGGTGTATGTAGGATTATTTCGAAATGTGACTCTTTTAACCAATCAATGAAATTATCTACTAATGAAATGTATAATAATTACTATGTATGCTTACCTTTGCCTAGGGTGTTTTCAGTGCTACCTTTAGTTTCCTTAAGGAAACAAATAAGATGCACTCCAAATGCACTCAAAATACACCATTTTGAAAGTTTATATTTCATGGCCAGATGTTGGCCATGCTAGCCGTTTAAGCTGCTGTGTGCCAGATACATAAACCTATGTTGTGTGAAAAGCATGTTCGAAAGGCTAAAATCAGCCTACGTCTGCCAATAAAGTATGAACTCGCATTAAGTCTGTGTAGATCAGACCAGAACGGAGATCACAAGAAAAAAAGTAATGGCACCTTCCATTATTTGTAATCCTGCTATTCTTCATCAGTTAATTATTTCAAATCACAAGTTATAAAAAGAAGAAGTGTGTTCAGCTTTATAGTGCACAAGCGCAGCATATCATGGTGCATTTAAAGTGTTGCACATCACACAGTGCATACAATACCCTCCATCAAATTGTCCCTTGTGTTAACTGAAAGGTATTGGAGGAAAGCTTGTGTCACACAAACATGATTAGGTTACATTAGTTCTTAGCATTACTTTACTCATACTGAAATCTATGTACATAGGGATATGGTCAAGACAAATCTAAATATATTTACAGTCCACACTTCCATACTCCTATCTTGATTTGAGGCATGACATCCAGACACTTCCCCAATGCCCTTTGGGGATTTCCCAATACCTTGAGGATGTTTGCAATTCATATTTGACTATAGTTTGATCAGTCCTACAGTGGTAGGAAATGCCTGTAAAGGAATCTTGAAAACAAGCATGCACATGATCTAAGAACTGTGATGGCTGCTTTATGTTGATGTCAACATCATTCTATATCAAATTACACTTGAAGCCTTATAAGATCAAACTGCACAAGGCGGTTCTCGAACCACAGTGCCCAGTGCAGTAGCTAAAGAACAAGAAGCAACAATTTTTAGATCTCAGGGAAGATTGTGATGGCCCACCAAGTTTCATCCTCCTACCACATGTTAAGTGATTTGACCTCAGATGACCCCACATGACCTTGAAATGACCTTCCAAAGTGTCAACACTGAATGTTGACAACCCACCAATTTATCCTCCCCCACTGATTAGTGATTTGACCTTAAATGACCCCACAGAACCTTGAAATGACCATCAATTTTGGCACTGCAATTGAGGACCACACCAATGTTCCACTTCATACCACATGTTACGTGAGTTGACCTGATGACCCCACATGGACCTTCAAAATTTTGGCACTACATGTTTGTTGAAACACACCACCAAGTTTCATTCTCTTACCACATGTTTACATGATTTGACCTTGGATGACCTCGGAGACCTTGAAAAGACCTTCAAAATTTTGGTACTGATGTTACAATCCACCAATTTGCCTCCTTCCTACCACATGTTTAGTGATTTGACCTTGAATGACCCCGCATGACCTCAAAAATTTACGGCCCGAATGTGCCACACACACCAAGTTTCATCCTCCTAACACATATTTAGTGATATGTAGTATTTGACCTTGGATGACCCTCATGACCTTCAACATGTGAAAAAACCTTCAATTTGCAACGAATGTTGATCACACCACCAATTTTAATCCTTCCTACCACATATTAAGTGATTTGACCTTGGAGGACCTCGGATTGACCTTCAAAATTTTTGGTCGAATGTTACACACCAACCATTTTATCCTCCTACAAATGTTGAACCGTGATTTGACCTGGATGACCTTGATGAATGACCTTCAAAATTTTTGGTAATGCAAGATTGACCACACCCACAATTTTCATCCTCCTACCACAGTTGCAGTGATTTGACCTTGGATGACTCGGATGACCTTGAAAAGACCCCTTCAAAATTTTGGTACTGAATGTAGATCACACCCACAATTTTCACCTTCCTACCACATGTTAAGTGATTTGCCCTTGGATGGACATCGTGACTGAAATGACCTTCAAAATTCTTCGGCACTGAATGTTGACCACACCCACCAAGATTTATCATCTACCACAACAGATAAGGTTATAGCAATTTAAATCCATTTTGCCTATTTTGCCCCATTGACCTTTGACCAAGCCACATGACCCACATGTGCCGCCTACTTGAAGGACATCTATGGTGCGAAGATGGACACACACATTACTTGATCCAATGCAAAAGATATCGTGGTGACAACGTTTATTATAGCGATGTAGCCCCTATTTTTGCCCCAGATTTAACCTATTTTGACCACCATTTGACCTTTGACCCATGCCACATGACCCACATTGTACCCCACCCACCGCCTACTACTTGAGATACTTATGTTGCGAAGATGGACTTCCACACTTGCTTAGTTCCAAAGATATAGTGAGGGACCGCGCACACACACACACGGACGGCTACCATTTCTATAGTCCCCCCTCGCCAACTTTTGTGGGCGGGGGGGGGACCAAAAAAAATAAGCTACTACTAGAAGAGCAACACACAACTAAACCTCCCATTCTGTGTTAATCCATGTATCAAATACTTGGGGTGTAAAGTGATGGATGAAAGGATGGCAATTTGTTTAGTCTTCAGTCAGCATCCCATTTTTGCATATTTCCACCTGGTGAAGTTATGCCGTCAAACATTTTTGTTTGGTCTAACTCCGAACCCAAATTTATTGAAAGAAACTATCTTGGATTGGTTGAAACAAAACCCCAAAATCGGATGTCTGGTTAAAAGTCCAAGGGTTTTCCGAGCTTAAAAGTTTGATCAAGTCTGGACCGATGTTCTCTGCAAAACCTTAAATTTTCTCTGATAAGATAGGAATATTGAAGCATGATATTTACACCTGACATGTATTGCAAACAAAAAAAACATTACCCTAGAAGTACTTGCTATATGTACATTAGTGATAAGCATAAGACAACGACCATTCAGGTTTGTTACCAACTACTCGTACAGCTTGTATATACATGACAGACATAAATGTGGATGGAAAAACAAAGGTTTTATGTGACAGCAACTAAACACAGAAAGAAGTAGTTAACAACTAAATTTGAAAAAATGTGGACATTGCAAGTTAAGATTAATCTGAATCATTTGCAGGCGTTCTTTATTACAAGATGCTGAACGAAACAAAAACTGAAGTTACGTCTTGCAGTGCATTTGTGTTGATGAACTAGTTCCCATAGTAAAACAAAGACCTATTGTTGTCCAAAAGCTGCATCGAGGACTCTGCATAGAACCTCACTTCTAAATCATCCTTTCCAGGTAAAAATTATCCTCAGAATGTAGAACCCCAACCTCCCCATTAACTATTACCAATAAAATGTAAGAGACCCAAAGGAGCCCTTTCTCAGTGAAATCATCCTCCTCCACCCCCGTTTACCCCAACACAAGTGGTCTTAAACATAGACAGGGAGAGGTCTGTCACCAAGTTATCAAATACAAATACCACCTACAAAACAAACACTGATTCTGCGGGCATTCCACCACCCCCAAGTAACTACCCAATGGATATAAAGGGTTACCTTGCTGGTGGTGTTAATATGGGAATTAGTGAACAACCCCACTTTGCATGTGGCAAAATATTAAGACAAAACATCCACTAGTTTTGACTAAATATCGTCTATCGTGCAACAAAAAAATTCAAAACAAAAGAGTAAATTGGAAATATAAACTAAACAGTGTCAATAGAAAATATTAATAGGACACATGAAATTGGACATGCAAAGAAGTACCCGGTGGAGTTGGCACCTTGCCCTATAGGGCACTGTTTCGGTAGTGATAGCTGGAGAGGGGATGGTTTAATTGATAAGACAATCAATGGGAGAGACGAATATGGAATACGTTCACTGTAATGGCGTAATTGAACACTTTATGTGTGAAGTTGGTTGGTTTGTAGTTTTCTTTAAAACTGAGTTATTCTAATAAAACTCCAGGATATTTTGTTTATGAAAATCACACATGCAGTTGCAAGGGGTATTTTTGAGTTTTTTAATATTTTTATGTTTTTTTGACAAAATTTGAATTACGTTTTTCTTTTTCTTGGTCAATGTCCACCAGACAGTATTATATATAGAATTTCTGAAAATCACAATTCTATGCGAAAAAGTTGTCCCTACACAATTATCTAATTCAGCTACTTTCAATTATTTTTTTTCATGTGATAAAACATCAAACCAAAACAAAAGTGAAAAAGAAATTAAGAAGCTTTTTTACTGGACATTAATTCAATATACACAAAAAAGACAAAAAATGAACATAATTGATTGGTTACATCTTTATAGCTGGTATATCTAAATAAATAAATGGCTTTGAGGTTTTAAAGACTAATACGGCCATAATATAAGGAAGTGTGAAAGGTTGGTGGTAATTAAGGGTCATTAATGGTGTGATCCAATTTGATAGATAAGTTCAGCAATTGTTACTGTTATTACTAATACTGATATTGTTGGATTATAAAATATTGGTGCACGGGACATTCCAAACATGCAGATGGGGTGTGAAAACTTACTTTTTATACCCATTTATATATGTGAATTTAAAAACATTGTTTGTGATAAATTACAGCTAATTATAAAAACGAACACGCCATAATTTGAAATTTGAACTAGTAAACTTAGTATAGTATAATTCAAATACATTTAATAGGGCTGAAATAGCTAGACGGATTGATAATATTGACGTCCCCCCCAACTTCTCGTCCACCAACTGTTGTGAAGGAAATACAAAACAAAGAATTCCAAGAGTAAATAACTGCATCCATGTGAAATAATCTTGAAAAAAAAATAGTCAATGTGACATAAATTTGCGAAAAGTGGTACAAGGGTTTTGTAGAGAGACAAAAAGGAAGGAGAACAGTTAGTTACCAGAATAACAAATACCCCACGATCAATGCCCCCCTTAAATTTTTAAATTGTCATTATTCTATAATCAAAAGGAAGTATAGCTTTTAGTATTTTAAATAATTTCATTCAAACTGTTTTAAACTTAAACAATACGGTTTAATTCGATATTTCTAATTCTAAGGAACCATTTCCATTCCAGTTTTCTGTATCAGTGCGAGATGAGATGCATTCATATGACATCATGGACTTGGAGGAATGACAGGCAAGAAAAGGGCAAGGACTTCTCTGATAATGGCTACCAGCCCAGCTGTATTCTGGGTCATAAAGAAATAAAATAGGTCACAATCTAAAATGCAAAAAATTGCAAGTTCAAAAAGGTGAATAAGTCCTATTTTATTATACTAGGCAATTTTCTCTCAATGTTCAATGTCAAAATCGACATGCGCATTCACCCAGATCAAAGCACTGCCACATACATTAACAAGATTTTGATTTTTTTTGGGAGGGGAGAGGGGGTATTTGTGTTAAATTTGGTTGAAGTCATAAGGAAAGGATTTATCAAAAATGGCATTATAAGATTATTTGATAACCATGTGAATATTGGTTATGCCTACAATATGAAACAGAGCGCCTTATTTTGACCAAAATTTGCTTTGCAAAATTTTCTGAAACAGCATATGGATCTTGATGGAATTCATTAAGGAGGATAAGGAGAAACTATCAATAGCAATAGATTGATTAATATGAATATATTGATTAATATCAATATATTGATGAAAACACCCATACATTTTATAACTAGATGTGGCAGTTATGTAAATGTTTTACTTCATTTCAAGAGCAAAACAAACTAGTATCAATTCTTTTTACTGTCGTTTAAAAAGAAATAATTCACCAAATTTAGATTTATTGCAAATTCACCTTTTTAGAAAAAAAAAATGAAAATATTGGGAGTGCTGGGAACATCCAATCAAAAACTTGTGCAGCACCATGCTTTACTTATCATCATCATGCACAATACAGGAAACACAATAGAACTATTGTCATTTCTACCACTGGGTAATATATGTCGTGCGAGTGCCGCAAGATTGTATGTGCAATGGCTGCCATGTGATACATTTCTGTGCTGCCTTGTATTAGGATAGCTCTCAATTTATCTTTCCTTGAGTCAGTGGCTCTTGAAATGGTTCTTCAGGTGACAGTTACCCAAAGAGCTATTTAAAGAGCCTTTGACCAAAGACTTGGCATAATAGTATGTTTGATGGGAATTTCTGACAAATGGCAGCTATTGCCCTTACGACCTTCTTGCACTCACATCACGATATGTTGGTCCCTGAGAACTACCTGCCTTTCATACAACATTTTTGATTGGTTACTTACACCATATATTCACTGCAATGACAAGTTGAAATGCAGCTTTGAAATATTTAAAGCAGCACTGGCACATTTTCACAAAAAATGAAATTTCTTCAATTTGCTCTCAAATGATAGTCTAGGCCATTGGAAGAATAGAGATACATTTTACACATAAAAATAACATACCAAAAGCAGGTAGGGACGTTAATAAGAGGTTTAAGACATCCAGGTAATTTGTAGGCTAACTTTTAAGTTTTCCATAAGTTTAATCAACAAATGTGTATATTACATGAATATTATAGACTCGTACTCATTGATATTAAAACCACAAAGGTCACAGACCGGTCAAATAGGGTAAACGCTGTGGGAAACATGCATACGGCGTGTTTTCTTGTGGTAAACACCATTTCCGTCGTCTGCTGAATTAACGTCGCCGGCGACATTAATTATGAAATCGTTCTGTTTACCCATAAGGACGCTGATTTGGTCTTAATCATTTCAGGTGAGGACTAATGTATATAAAAGCTTTACAACCTTGCAAAAATATCGATTTTGAAAAATCTTGAGGGCGCACTATTTTTCAAATGTGCCAGTGTCTCTTTAAGCTCTTGCCCTCACCAGCCCTACCGTCTTTCTTACAGTGATGCTGATTGGCTCACATAATCACATCAGTTTCATTTGGTCCAATCGGCAGGAAGTACTCTTGGGGGTTAGATTCACAATACATATTCTACATCTTGCTGATTTTATAGTTTTCCCCATTTGGTAAAGAAATGAATTATTCTAAATTTGTAAAGTACTGATCAGGATGCACCGGGAAGTCATTAAAGGTGTAACGAGAGATTTCACAGATCAGGCCTCAGATGTCCCTTAAAAAAACGAAAATACTGATTTTTGCCCTGATGTAAAGCTTTCCATCAAAAATATCCCCACCTGAAAGGATTAAGCTGAGAAATGTTTCTTTGGTATAAAATTGTGAAATTTCTAATTTTGTATAGGAGCAGATACAAAATTCAGCCATGTTTTACATTGAAATCAAAATCACCCTTTTTTCTCTCTTTTTAAACATTTCTGTAGCCAAATACAAGGTAAGAAATCTATTGAGTGTCTAATCTATATGAAATTACTATTATGACAATATTTGGGTGCCTCAGAATCTCTCGTTGCACCTTTAATCACATTCCTAATTTGGTGCTTTTTCAACAGGTTGTATAATGCTCAAAATCAGACAACTCTTAAGTAATTGGGGTAATAAAGATTTGATACACCCATATGGAAAGCACAACTAAACCTGAGGGGGTATTGAATTCATCTGGAATAACCATGCTATTCTTGATCAATTCAATATCCCCTATTGAAGTCATATATTATTGAATTAGTCCAGAATATCATGACTATTCCATATGAATTCAGTACCCCCTTATGGACAGCATTCACTCAATTCCAGTTGTGCTTTCCAGAGTGGAGTATGACAATTCATCTGGAATGCCCAAAGCAGTAACAGAAAGTTGATTTGTGGAATCTTTTGGCACTTCTTTTCCAAAAATTGATTAGGTTTTTGAAAACATTGAACCTGAAACAAGATGCTAGCTGGGATCCCCAAAAATAAATCACAAGATGCCATAACTTACGTTCCATTTGCAATTACTTTTCTGCCAAAACAGATGTTGTTACTATACACTTATTGAACTCAAGTTTGTGATATAACTTTTTTTTTATCATATTCAAAGACAAAAGCTGTAGCAAAATTAACAAAAATATTTAAGAAGGTATCTCCTTGGCTTGCCTTACTGTATAAAGTCATAAAAATAATTGAAATGAGCACGGATATTTGTAAGCACCTGTAAAAACCGAATGTGTAATTTTTCAAACTCCGACGCTACTTCCCATACCTGTGAGGTACTTAAATACTAGGCCGTGCTGAAGTTTGAAAAACTACCTTTATTGATTCTATTAAAAATCTTAAGATATGGACTACTTTCATGCTTACAACATGTTGAAAATATTAACTTAGTGTATGTGCTAAATAAGTACTGATCTCAATTTTATTAACTTAATAATACTATTAAATTAAGAGATAAAAGATAAAAGAAACAGCACATTTACCGAACTGTAATTCACTGTGTTATCAGCTGTGTGCGCATTGTAAATCAGGACCTGAAGGTCACAACCTTTGACCTGCACCTACAACCTTTGACCTGCACCTACAACCTTTGACCCATGACCTGTGCATGTACAAGTACATACTTACTCTCCAATTGAATGACAGCTTCACTGGCGCCTCTTGTATTTGTAAATTTGCACTTATATGGGCCTGTGGAATTGCTATTAACATCTGTAATTTGCAGCGTTGAATATGTTGTCTCCTCGTAAGGATCGGGCTCTTCAGTATTCATTTCATGTACCACAGTCCAAGTAAACCCATCTGTATCACTGGAGTAACCATGTTAACAAATAAAAAACATCAACAAATGAATGACTTCTTTGGGTATAATTTTCAACTTGACACATTAACCATGGAAGAATATAACACATTGCTAGCACATGTCATGGCCACGAATGTATCCTGAAATTTAAAGAGACATGAAGAGATTTTCAGAAGGGAGCTCCCCCAATTTTTTTCGAACCCATTTTTTTTTCATATTTGGAATGGTTACCAATGTATTAGATCACACCTGAAGTGAATAAGCCAAATACCCCATTGTTATGTAATAAGATCATTGAGGTGATTATTTTGAATTTTCTGTCGTGCACAAAAAAAAATCAAAGCATGCTTTTCTATGGGGATGACTACGATAGCAGACAAGTTCAAAACATATATTTTGGATTTCTTTTTTACTTGTTTGTGCAATGTGCAACATTTGAAATGTTCTCGGTAGGTGTTCTAGAACCAATCAAAAATCTCCTGGTTCATGGCCTGATCACAGCCTCGCCCCAGAACCCTAGATTTTACTGGAAGTACTCAATATTTTGGTGTCTGAAGAAAACTACTATTTTTTCCATTTACCCTGTGAAATCTTAGGGCTAAACAATGTTTCGTTTTTGATGTTATAAGCAAAAACGTACCACATTTTGGTCAACCAACATTTAATTTCACAGCACTCTGAGCTTTCAAAAAATAATGTTTTTACAGATCTTCAGAGAAAAATCTTTAGAGAAAATCTTTGGAAATCTTTAGAGATGGGGTATTGGGGTCAAGTTCATCCATCAAAATGAAAACTAATTAAGTTGGGTCATGCCCCTTTAATCTATAAATCTTTACCAATTAAAACATAACAGTTAAGAACCAAATTAAATCCTGAAATCATGGGGTCCCACTGAGTGGCGGCACCAAAACTACTTTTTTCTGGGAGGGAAAAAGCAAAATTCTGGGGGGGGGGGAGGAGTCATGAAATTAGCTCAAAATTTTGCCAAATCTATGATTTTGCTGACATAATTACATTATAACCTTTGTATCTACCTTATATGATGTGCTTTTCTGTTAATGAATTAAAGCACAGGATAGATAGAGAATAGGTGGAAAAATGTATAATGTAATTTAGCTATTTTTGTTTTCCACATCTCCATGTCTCCCTTAAACAGACATGACAACATTTCCAGGAAGCACCCCAAACTTTTTTCAAACCCATGTTTTTTACATATTTGGAATGCTTACTGATGTATTAGACCACACCTGAAGTGAAAAAGCCCAATATGCCATCCGTATGTAATAAGATGATTTAGTATTTTCTTTGTGCAGGACTTTAGGAACGATTAGGATAGCAGGCAAGCTCAAAACCAGGTTTGCTGTTTTCTTTTGTACTTGTTTGTCCAATAACCCTTTGAAACATTCTCGGTAGGTGGTCTACAAGTTCTACAACCAATCTAGTGCAATTTGAGAGAAATTTGTATTGTCAAAAAATCTCCTCCTGTGACTTTAACGCCACCACTGGTCCCAGCCAGATTAACACTTGACAACACTTTTTTTTACTTTTTGCAGTTATTTTGCAATTTTCTTTAAAGAAGGCGTTGAGAAGGTAATATAATGTAAGCAAATGACACTTGTGTTTATGCTTAAAACTAACCCCCTTCAAACTTTTCCCAACAAATCTGATTGCATTACAGTGCAGGGACACACCAACGAAAAAATTATGTTTTTGGCCCGAGGGGGGGGGGGCACTTGTATTCAAAGGTGGATATGATGCGTGAACAAGAAAACCTGTAAAAAGGGTCCCTTTTTTCCAACAGGCGATGTATGCGTGTACATTGATTGGGGTGTCAAAAACAGCAAAATATGGCAAAAAGAGTATGTTTTTCTTAACCCTGAAATTGTGATGTACGTGTGTAGGGTATGTAACACAAGATAATAAAGCAAGATAATAAAGGGTATATTATTGACACAATGCATTGCTTATGTGTTTAGGGTAGCAAAAACTGACAAAAATACTTAGCCAAGAAAGACAAATATACTTGTTTAGGATAGCCATAAAAGACAAAAATACTTGTTTAGGGTATGTTTTTAGTCGGTGGAAATACTTTTTAGGGTGCATTTTGTAAGTCCATATTCACGCATCATATCCACCTTTTTTGGTGTTTTTTAAGTGACATCTCAAAGGAACCGGGAAAATGACTGTTAAGCCTATGATGTACCTATCACAGAATGCAAAAGTTGGGAGGAATGGTAAAAACTTGACTGACAAAGAGGGCCAGGGAGGAACACTCCAATTTTAGGGGGTGACACATATGTAAGGCTGTTAAAGACCCGGGGGGCACTTGTATTTAAAGGTGGATATCATGCTCGTGTATGGCCTCCCAAAACGTACCCTAAGCGCGTATTCCACTTGGCAAGAAAAACACCCTAAGCACATATTTTTTGGTTGATTTTGCTACCCTGAAACAAGTACTTTGGTTTGATTTTGCTACCCCTAACAAGTTGTTTTGGGTTTAATTTTACTATCCTAACTAGTTAATCTTGCATGACAGTTTAAATAAACAAGTACTTTGGCATCATTTGCGACACTAAACGGTACGTTTTATAAAATGTCCTTAAACATACACTAACAGTTGTAATCCTTGGCCCTGAGAAAGGAAATATTTACACATGATTTCATTGACGTTTTTTGTGTATTTTATTTCAGCCACCTTATTGTCTAAAAAGCAATGTTGCTCATTATCTTGGGCCTAATAAGTTCAAAATTTAAATCCATTACATTTAAATTTCAGTCTTTTTAAAGTTGTCCCCGTTTCTTTGGAATTAATGAGACTTTTCGGATGTCGTAATTCTTTTTTCCTGCAAATTCAGCCATTTCATTGAACTAAAACCCGCACTAAATATTCAAGACCTTGTTTTGATTTACATAGAGACAGACCCTAATTCCGTTTCTACGCACATATACTTGTAATGATCAGTCACAGTGTAGATTAACACACAAAATCCAAAACTCCTAAACTATAAAGGCTATGTGTAGGAGGAGATGACGACGACATAGAGAAAATAAGCTAAAATAAGGCTGAAAATGGTTAAAATCACTCGGGGGAATCTACCATGTGAAATCAGGAGAAAATCGAGAACAAAACCCACTATTTTCCCAGCTTTTTAATGTGAGTTGTTTTACACAAACAAGGCGAACTCTTATTGACGCGATGTCTAAATAGTCTCCCGCCCGAATAGCAGCGATCACTAATGAACCACTAAAACTGCAACCACCACCCTTAATTTGTTGGCCACACTAGCTTAGCTCGCGCCAAAATAATGGTTACTCCAGAAATGACTCAAAGAAATCCTTAAAATTCAGTCATGCAAAAATCCCTGAATTCACTAAATTTAAGTAAAAATATGATAATACTTACTCATGTGCAACACTCTTTTGAAAAATCAGTGTGTCACAATTTAAATTTGGGACCCATACGGGGTCTGGAAAGCGGCAAACATTGAATTTTACGTATTTTCCACATTTTCCCAAGAAATGTAAACAGGCTGGCAACCGCAAATAATGACCACACATGTAACAACTAGAACTAAAAAAAATCCCCCAAAATCTAATCAGGTCGAGAACCTTCTTAGCCCACTTCCTTCTCCACCAGTTAGCACATTATGACACTTTACAGAACTCCAGAAAACTTGTACCCAGGCCTTGCGGGAAAAATTTCATAAATTATGCAAATTAAGATACTTAATTAGAATATTTGTACACCCACAATCTAATCAGTTCGAGACTCATCACCTTCTTCTTTCCACCAAGTTACAATATCGTAGCCCTTACAGAACCTCCAGCTAAATTGGTACACAATGTTTACATTTCTGTGCCAATATTGACCTTTTTTTTCCCTTGACCTTTTTTCCCCTACCCCTGAAAGACCCAGGGGAGGACCCTGGGGGAATGAATTACATGGTGAGTTGGGGTATCCCCTCCTACAATTACCAAAGTTTGGCCTACTCTAGCATATCCAGAAAAAAAGATATCACCACTGTTTCCAGGTTCGCATTTTTATCACGGACATACGGACGGACATACGGACGGACATACGGACGGACAGCCCATTTTATGTCCTCTCCCGAACTTCGTTCGGCGGGGACAATTATTCAAAATATCACACTCTAAACACATAATTTTTGATGTGAAAGCATACCCTAATTTTGAATTTTTGATGATTTTGATACCCTAAACAATGTACGCGCGTACATCGCCTGATCCCAAAAAACGACCCTAATTACGCGTTTTTATACACCAGCATGATATCCACCTTGGAATACAAGTGGCACAAATGTTACCCAAAGATCTACCACTGTCACCTGAAGGCCACCATTTTTAGGAAACTATTGACAACAAATTTTAACCAAATGACACCTACTTTTTAGAATATTTTGCAAGGAACCCATCTGCATTTGTATCTGCTCTTATTTGAACGATTTATAGATAGGAAGTTTAACAGTTCGTTCAAGATCACTATCATACTGACTCAAGTATAGTCCCACCCTTACGTGGGACGATCAGACATTGTAGATTTCGCATTTGGGGCAGCACCCAAGTAAAGTCCCACCTCTGAATTACGACCATGTTTCATGTCCAAAAAAACAGAGTGGGACTATGCTCAAGTAAGTAGAGTATGATAACGGACCAATTAAGCTGAACATCTCTGTCATGCAGCCCCTGATCATCCTGATCAACCTACCTTATTAATAGATCATCATCAAAATACCAATTTACATCATTTTCTGTTGTCCTCGGATAAGCCATGGCTTTGCATGTTAATGAAGTCGACTCTCCGTATGGGACCTTGACAACAGGGTTATCGTCAACAATGGCTTCTACGGTTGGTTGATCTGGAAAACCAAACCAAAAAGTAATTTGATGTCCATACATGACTTCAACTTGAATAAAATCATATGACACCAACAAGAGCACCAATGGTGCTGTAGCTCAGCAGGTGATTAATATGAGAATTTGGTCAATGGTTCTTCTGACCAAGTTTAGTAATATAGCAATTGATTTGTGGCACAAGAAGGAATTTATAGACTTTCAAAGAATGCCCCTTTAATCAGCCCCTGTGATCTTTGTCCCAAATCTGTGAACACCCCATATGGAACTTGGGTCAGAGGTTCTTCTGACCAAGTCTAGTGATTTTTTATAGCAATTGATTTGTGGACAAGAAGGAATTTATATATATTAGAATGAACCTTTAATCAGCCATGTGACCTTGACCCAACTCAGAACACCCCATATGGGCCTTTGGCCAGTGGTCTTTGACCAAGTTTAGTATTGTCAACAATTGATGGTGACACATATGGAAGGAATTTGATTCAAAGAATGCCACTTTAATTTCACCACATGACCTTTGACCCAAATCTTGACACACCCCTAGGCCTCCCGTGGGTCAAGTGATTCTACTGAAGCACATTTGGTGATTATAGCAAATGATTTGTGGCACAAAGAATTGATAGATTTTCAAAGAATGCCCCTTTAATCGGCCTACATGACTTTTGACCCAAATCTGTTAACACCCCATATGGGCCTTGGGTCAGAGGTTCTTCTGACCAAGTCTAGTGATTATAGCAATTGATTTGTGGCACAAGAAGAAATTGTGAGATTTTAAAACACTGTCCGTTTAAACAGCCCACATGACCTTTGACCCAAATCTGTGAACACCCCATATGGGTCTTGGTCAGTGGTTCTTGTGACCAATTCTAGTGATAACAATTGATTTGTGGCACAAGGAATTTATAGATTTTCAAAGAATGTCCCTTTAATCGGCCCAAATGACCTTGGCCCAGACGTTTGGCAACAAGACACAGTTTGGCAAGTGTGAACAGATGGTTGGATGGATAGAATCAATACATTTTCTGGGAAATTCCTTTTCAAAAAATAAATTTCTGATTTAGGTTTTTTGACCACCTACTGCAAACAGACTTTGATTTTTTTGTTGGCCTTAGCAGATATACTTACAATCCATCCGAATATATGTTTTTTTAGTCTGCTGTGCTTCTTCATCCGGTACACCATTGCTAGCAATGCATTCGTACTCTCCCCTATCATCCAATGTAATAGCAATTATGTTTAAGTTGAGGCCTTCCTTGTATTCCCCTTCTATGCCATTTGGTAATTTATTATTTGGTCTTGTGTGACGCCACCGGATCTGTGGTGTTGGGCTGCCCGTAGCTTGGCATTCTAGGCCGACTGCTTCACCTACTTGGGCGGTTTGCATTTCTGTGATGCTTGTTATGTTTGGTGCAGCTGTAAGAAAGAGCGCAAAAATTATATTTACCCCTTTGCAAAGACCTACTCAGTACTCATGTTCTTTAATATGAATCACACCACTAAATACTCCCAAAGACTCCGTGTACAAATGGACCTCTCCCAATCGTCAATTTCTGGCTATAAGCGACGGTTATGATCAAAACTAAATTTTTTGGGAGATTAGGACCCTAGCTCTCAACAAAAATGAAACAAAAAGATACCAAAAGTTACCATTAATCATAAATAAAAAATTAATTTTAAAAATCAGCCCACCAGATTCCCCATGTTGTCTGAACTTCCCACAGTCCACTTTTGTCCAGAACTCAATAAAACGCCCCACTAGTAGAGAAAATAAAGCTGACCTATTAAACAGAACGAGGCGCTCTCCTATAGCAACACCCTAATTCAATGAATTGATGTTAAAATCAATATGATGAGGCTGATTTTTTTTAGCTACAGAGCATCGAAAGATTTGCATGTTTTCAAAACGTCCCTGCCTGTATTCATGTTACTAGAGATTAAAATTTCAGTTTTCCCCAGAACCTCAGAAATACACAAAATGGCACAGACAAAATATTACCTACCCAAATGGTTTGTTTACTAGTCTCCATCATGATTAATTTCAATTTCATTTAAGACCACTACAACATTTTGGTGCCTCTCATTTAGCAAGGGCCATATTTGTGACGCCGACCTGTCTCGGCACTGATGTTGTCTGCTACACCTAGTTTATTTATTGGGTGTGATTCCTTATACCAATTAACATAATAACAAGTGGGGCTATAATGTAATTATGCTGAATAGCAATGGTTACAAAGGCTCGTCTTCCTTGAACCCCGTCTCTGTCTTTCGGGGGTGCGTGCGCCTGCCCGAACGGGCGACCTGGGCTGCAGCGCGGCCGGCAGTGTGTGTCCTCGCGCCGCTCTGGCTCTGGTGGTCGCACTGCCCCGTGGGGGGTGTCAGTCTGCGCTAGCTGCTCCTTTCAAAATACCTGAAAGTGTGGTAAAACTATAGGTAGAGATTAACCGATATTGTATCGGACAATGGATCGGCGATATATGACAGCAAAGAAGGACAAGTATAATGGGTATTTTACCAGTTTTTTATGTTGGAAACACGAGTTCCTCAAACTGTTTAAAAATATGTGTATTTAGTCTATCCTCTTCAATTATAACTCTTAGCCTCCATGAAAACTTGAGGCTAATGAGCTACTTACTATAATACTATCACTCATCTCAACTTCAACAATGGCGGTTTCCCATTCAGCTATACTGACAACTGGTTATGGTCCTGTCTAAGTTACAACGAATGACAGGCGCATGACTCTGCTCCCCAACGGAAAATCGTCGTTGTAAGTGAACTGAGATTGAAAATACTATGCTTTAATGTTTTATTAATTTTTGTTCTTTGTGCTTCAAGTTCAAAGCCTTCCATGAACATAAACTCATCATTAGAAGCAGTCCAGAAATACGGCGAAATATTCCCGTTATCCAACTCTTTCGCTTTTACGTATTTTTTTAGGTCGTTTTCACATGGCTGTATTTTTGTACAGCAAAACAGTGTCATAATAAAACGTAGGAAGAGACTACTTGTTTTGTCAAACATGTGCGGGCTGCAATTAATTCTCAGTACTAATTTGCATCGAACATAACATTAAACTAATATTGTTTGTCACCACCTGTATAGCTTTACCAATCTCACAGGGTGCATACTCCCCATTCCTTCCATCCCTTGATTGTAGTGCTTGAAAAGAAAAAAGGGGATCATCAGAAAGTTTGTTTTGATTTAAACGGCGGTACGGAAAGTATTTTTCCCACAGTTAGTTTGGTGACACGACTGCAAATATCTAAATTCCATTGAATACTGCCTTGAGAGACTAACGTTAACAGCCATTGATCTAGAGAAAGGGTGTACAATGAAACTAATCTACAAATCATAGGTTCTTTTATGGATGTTTTTGCATCTGAGGGTCAGAAATTTTGATTAATACGAGAACATCCCTCAAACTAGGTGTAAAACCTATTGCACCAATTGCCTGAAAAATTAAACATTTCTTAACGTGTAGTTTTAGTCTTTGGCTCTGACGAGCACCAACCACCTTTTCCCACAATGGAGTAATGCTGACGTAATTAGGCTGGATAATATGCAAGCTCATACTTTCCTAACCGCCGGGTTTTTGATACACAGCCAAACATGAGCGCGCTGTTGTGGACCCGTGGTTTAAGAATGATAAATCAATTGCTGAACATACATAACTCTAACCACAAAGCAATGTGGCGCTAGCACTCCTCTATCACTGCTCTCATTGATTATTTATGAATCCATTCAAAGAAATTGGATCATCAGCAGCAAGGTCAATGAATTTCTCAGCCCTTTGCGAGGCGCGAGGTACAGGTCACTCATGCATCGCTATCTCTCACTGTCCGTGTTGACTCTAATAACACGTGTTTTCCCGGGAATCCATTTCCGGTCCATTGAGATTGATTGGGGGGGGGTATCTTCACCGCTACCAATATGTTAAAAGCAATGACTGGGAAATCTAAAAAAAATAATAAAATTTTTTAGGTTTTTTCTTTTTTTAATTTTTTAAAATTGTTCTTGCGAAACAGAATTTATAAATTAATTTTTCGCCATTTAACCGCAATGTAACTGCAGTACTATAGAGCCGTACACGCACATGTCCCCTTTTGCCCCTGTCATCATAATTAGCATATTGTATACGGCCTGACCTGGGGATAATGGACGGCACGTGAAGGCCGGTCCGAATCGACTACGTATAATTGTAACAAAAAGTTTTTTGGATTTATAAACTTGAACGCAATCATTTGGAAATGCAATTAATAATAAATTAAATCTTAATTTAAAAGGGCATGCATGGTCTGCTATTCTGATGCACTCAGGACAGGAGTTTTTGCGGGAATTTACAATGCCGCTTATTGTTTGGCGGTACTTTATATTTGCACACTTCTGGTAATAAAAAGATAACCTTTTCCTCTAAAATACCTCTCGAACTTGTAACAAATGTGGGACACACACAGATTATTAACTAATAATCATTGGTCGCCAATTCCCTCAAGTTTAAAAATTTGAACCCACCAGTGCAACTCCTACTAATACTCACTGGTGGTCGATGTTTTACATATAGGACAACCATCGGATCGGATCGGGGGATCGGCCGATACTACACAAAAAGGATCGGCCATCGGATCGGCATAGGAAACCCTGGATCGGTTTTATCTCTAACTCTATGTGCCGAATTTTATCTCATGGAATGGGCTGTTTCAACAGTGGGGAAACATTAAATCACACTTTCAGCATAACTCCTCAAAAAAAGTTTGGAACTTTTTGTCGAGTTTAGCGCATTTTTAATTGAAGGTTTTGTTTTCAATAGCATTTAGTATCAGTGAAACGGGTCCTCTTCGCCTAAGTTTACAGGGAAACCTCATGTAACAACCGCGTAATCCATGGTTGAGTAACTCTCCTTCAAGACAAGGAGTTCGCCCAACAAAATTGCCAAACTTTGGCCATTATTGTCTCAAGAGAACAATCATTCCATCATTGCAATTAGTTTGGCACTGGTGTTTGAGACCTGCCTGTAATCAAAGGAGGGGTGCTCAGCCATAGACTAAGTCATTGTTACAAATGAGTTTTGTCTTGTAAAGAGAAAAGAATGACCTTTTCACTGTCTGAATATCCCACACTAATGAAAACTTCAATAAACTGAGATAATAACTACAAAAGTTTTTCCAAACTTTTTTTGAGGATTATTTTATTTTAGAAAAAAATCCATCCATGATGACTTAAAAATGATGCTGAGCTTATCTTTTAAAAAATCTTAGCATGGTAAAAATTCTTAAAAACTGCAGTAAACTTGCTCATCCCCTGGCAAGAAGGCAGTATGGAACATGACCTCAGATGCCTTTGACTTGGTCTATTGACCTTTGCCATCATCCACATATGAAGGAACACCTATTACACCTTAACGCTCACTTCAAATCGACTTCAACTGTTCGAAGACCTGAAAAAAACGAAACCTAACCAAACTGACGCACCCATATGGACATGGCACATGCGCAAAATCCCCTACTTTACTATACTACTGCTTTCAAGCCAGGGGATCAAAATTGATCAGATTCCTGTAGCCTTCCCTATTCACTTTTTGGGATAGATCAACTTTTTTTTTTATTTTTTCAAATTTCAAACATAAACTAACTGTCATTAACACAGGGGGATTGTGATCAAATAAGCAGTTCTTGACCACAGAGGCCACCTACCTAGCAGTTGGGAATACCTTGGATACCCCCGGATGGCCTATGAAATTGGGCAACAAATTTTGCTTACAGCCCAGGTTTCATAACCATTCACCATTTTGTTAGTTAGTTAACCTTGGGTTACCCAAATACCTTGACATGACCGTCACAATTTTTGGTTCTGAAGGTTGTCCACACCCATGATTTTTGTGACCACCATTTTGGTAGGGATTTGACCCTGATTTAACCTTATGCAAACGTCTTGTGAATTTTTTTTTTTTTTTTAATATTTTTAATTTTTTGATTTTTTTCAATCTTTGTTTCATGACCATACAATTTTTAGTGATTTAACCTTGATGAACCCCGATGACCTTGAAATGACCATCACAATTTTCAATACGAATGTGACCACCCCCACAAAGTTTTTCATCATTATAAACCATTTGTAGCAATTAGACCTTGATTGACCTTGATGACCCCAGATGACCACATATTTCGGATGGCTACAAACCCCCAGGTTTCATGACCATCAAACCATTGGTAGCGATTTGACATCGGATGACCCCAATGATCTGAAATGATCTTTAAATGTTGGTACCAAAAAGTTGACCACCCAACCAGTTCATGACATACAACCATTTGCAGTGATTTGATCTCAGACAATCCCAGATACCTGAAAGGAACCGTGACAAAATTTGGCATCAGTGATTTGACCTTGATGTCCCACTGACCTTGAATGAACCTTCCAACATTTTTTCAGCACTAAATGTTGAACCACACCCACCAAGTTTCATTATCCTACTACAATTGACACGATTTAAAAGCAATGTTTGACTTGGACCCATGCCACATGACCCATCCTCCCAAACTCATGCACACACCCCTACATGAGCGACATTTATTGTGCGAAGATGGATACCCATCAAAGGATATTTGAGACCAATTTGACCTTTGATCGATGACATTGAACCCATTCGGACCCCTCCATCGGCTACTGCGTTAACTTATGTCTCAAGAGGACACCCCATACTTGCTTGATCCAAAGATTCGCTTGTGATGGCATTTCTTAAAAAATCGTCCCCTTTTGCCAACAAAAGTTTTGGCAGTGGACCAATCCGTCACATACTACTATTGCACAGCTGTTTGACTCATGCAAATTGTCTCTTATTTTTAAAACAAATGTTAAGCAGTGGCGACCAATTTTGACAACTGATATAAGTAGGACCATGCAAGACGCTTGATTCTCTGGCAAAAATCAAACAATCCATTGCGGGAATCTTTCCATGTTATAATTAGATTATAGCCCCTCTATATGCCCCCCCCCCCTTTCTCCACAGAAAGACTTGTAAAATAGATTTTTAAGAAATCATATTTGCCCACAATGCAATTTCATCAATTTCGTCAGAATGGTAGTTAGTTGACGAAGTAACCCAATCAGTTGTCAAGCTGTGTCGCTGTGTGTTCTTTTGTTTTATTCTGTTTTTTGTCGAATGAGACTTCAAACAGCTGTGAATGATACATACACAGCGATGATGCATATTATATATGACAACAAGGTCTTCTCCCAAACATTCCAAGAAACCAAAACTGTTATCCATTTGCCTTATAGTGAACTTCTCAGCTTTAAAGAGAACCTGTATCAAGAATACCCCACACTTACACAATATATGCTTATAAAATTATTGAACACAAATGGAGTGGTTTCATGGGAAATTGAAATATACAAACCATAAAACGAATTAAAACATTTTGTCTGACCATGCACTATTTGAAATTTGCGGCTAGTGTATATGGGATATGTATTTGTGGTTATCGATACAGACGCACAGTAGCATAATAAAATATTTGTATTTTTAACGCACGACATATCCACGTCAACGTGCTCAAGGCGCTGTGTGCGTCTGCCATGAAAGGCGCTCAGCACATCAGAAAACCATGATACCAGAACCTGCACACATGATGCTGTCAATGTGTATTTCCTATGGCATGTATGACGCAAATGTGCCGTTCGTATTGCATAACACGGTATACAATAGCACAATTTTTAAATAGCACATGGTCAGACTAGATGGTTTTAATTCATTGTTAGGGTTAATATAATTCTGTTTTTCTATGAAACCACTCAATATGTGGTCAATAATTATTTTATAGTGTATACTGTTTAATATTATTCGTTGTACGGGTTCTCCTTTAACACACATACTTGTAACAAACAATTGGAGCTCATCTGTATGGCCTGCTATTCCTTGGCAACGGTAGCTGCCCTCATCTTCCAGCTTTAGATTTCTGATCTTTATTGTGTAGTCGGTGGCTGTTTCATCTTCTGTGCGTGATACCATTATACTGAATCTATTGTCATCTGGATGAAGAAGATCAGCCTTAAAGGAGATTCCAATCTCAGGCCCGGTCCACAGGGCTGACACTATTTCCGCATCTCCCTCCACCCTGCATGTCAGGGCGATATCATCACCATTATCAACTCTGAGTTGCTTCTGTGCATCCTAGTCAACAGATGGAGAAAACAAAAACAATTAATATAGAACATTGTCTGCACTGTTCTTTATCATATTAACATTTGACAATCAATGGTAAGCCCTATCTAAACACCATGTGACACCAATTTGCTTAAAGCGGCAGTGGCACATCTTCAGAAAATATCGAATTTCTTCTATTTGCTCACAAATGATATTCTAGGCCATTGGAAGAATAAAGATATATTTACATATAAAAATAACATGCCCCAAAACAGATGGGGACATTAGGCTAAAGACATCCAGGTAATTTGTAGGCCAACTTTTAAGTTTGCCGTAACTTTAATAAACAAATGTGTATATTACATGAATATCATAGACTCGTACCCATTGTTATTAAAACCACAAAGGTCTCAGACCGGTCAAACAATGTGCATGCCGTGGGAATCAACTCCGGCATGTGTTTGCTTGTGTTTAACGGCATTTTGCGTCATCTGCTGAATTAATGTCGCCGGTGACATTAATTATGAAATTGTTCGGTTTACCCGTAAGGCTAATGAAAGTTGATTCCCAGTTTCCCGTTTCCCGACTCCGGTCAGAAAGAAATGCCAATCAAATAATTCATTATTTCCAAATAATTCATTATTTCATATTTTCCAACTGTTAAGACAAAACGATTGTTTTAACGTGATCTTACTCATGAATGATGCATTTTAAGCACTGTTTACGATGACAGGGGGGTAGAAGAATCGGAAACGTCCATTTTCTAAGATCAATAACCAATTTACGTTGGTTCCCGGCTCCTTACCTACTTCCGTGTGTGTTTTCTATTAAACCACCGATTGATCGATTGACTAGGTAGTCTTTGCAAAATGCTGCGTGAACTATGATTTTAAATGGATTATATACCACACGGTGCATTGACTCGAGACTAGGTTTAGTCTCTCCGACAGGCTGCATATCAACCACGTCAATTGACGAAGTGTACACTTACAGCCTGTAGTAAAGGCTAGACTAGGTTGAAATGGGAATTTCTACCGTGCACTGGGTAACGTGCTATATTTAGCACGTTTCAAAATAAATGATATAGGAAATTTACTGTCAATTTTTTCGAAGGTTTTCGTAAATATATATTGAAAAATAAATTTACATTTAGATAAATACATGATATTTGCGAAATTCTTGTGTCATTATTTGTTTTAGCACGTGTACCCTGCTATGAAATAAATCAAGCACCACCATGTGTACGTTCTATACCTGTCATTTTCATTCATTTGTCCATGTGTTTGTTTTTTTTCGTCCGGGTTTTTTAAAACTTTATTTACGTTTGTTTATTTACGGAGTCATGTTGGTGCAAGTGAAAATAGAGGAGGAAGGGAAGGTATTCCTTCCCTGGACGACTGTGACAGCTGATTCACGTCAGTCATTCCATGTCTTGCTCAAGGGACTAGATCTTGGTGGCTTACGTGCTTTCCTTTGTTTGCATGTACATGTATTGTGTTCAAGAAAACTGTGTGTATATGCAAACAACATTTCTAAAGAAGTGCTTTATCAAAGCACTTCTATGTGTACCAAAGTTTATTTAAATGAAGCCTGGTCATAAGTATGTGTTTCATGCCTCCAAGCAAAGCATACTGCAGTTAACTTGGCATCAATAATGAAAATCTGAAAATAATGAATAATGAAACATTCCCCACTCAGTCATGAAAAAAAATGAAACGGGAAACTGGGAATCAACTTTCATTAGCCTAAGCGCGCTGATTTGGGCTTAATAATTTCAAGTGAAGGCTAATGTATACAAGCTTTACAACCATGCAAAAATATCAATTTTGAAAAATCTAGAGGGTGCACTATTTTTCAAATGTGCCAGTGTCTCTTTAAAGTCAATGTAATATTTTTACCTGAACTATCTACCATTACACAAACATGGGGTGAGTTGGTGGTGTGCTTTCTTCTAAAAGCCTGCAAATGTTATCGGGTGTTCCAGATGTTCCAGATGTAACACAAGTTGTGAAATCATTGTGCTAATTGTGTATGTGTGTGTGTGTGTGTGTATATACGTGTGTGTGTGTGTGTGTGTGTGCGTGCGAGTCATACTTAACAGGTCACATGATCTTTGAACTTGGAGGCATTGCGCACCCGGTACACCAGGCTCCTGATCAGGGCTGGAAAAAATGCAAATCTGAATTTCCCTCTAAGATTGCACGATTTTATATTCAGGTAATAGTACAGGAAATTTTGGTTCAGAATTGGCGAAAATCAGGGTCTTCTAATGTATTTTGAGACTAAAATTAGTGGTGGGGCGACTTTGAACCATTATTTTGTGTAAAAAACAGGACATTGCAGGTTACTCCAAATCATGTTCTAAACTCGCAATTTGGTCTTTAGGTGAGAACTATCAGATCCCTCAGCTATTCCCTCACATAAAATATATATAAATCACATGACTGGGGGGAACGTACCCCATATGCCGAGCCCATATATTGAGGGTTTAGTGCAATGCGGCCCCATCTGCAATAGCTGCCATTTGTCAGTTGTGTTCTTATTAAGTGTTATACTTGCCAAATCTAACACCTGGCAGCTATTGCAGATGGGGCCTTTTTGCCCTAAACCCTTGATATGCCTCTTAGACACTACCCCATTGGTGTCATCAGTACCTCTGTCTATGCATATTATAACAATTACTTTGTCCTATTTTTTTTCACTCAATCTCTCCAGGCATTTTTTTTATCTAAGGTAGATACCCCATAAAAATTTGACGAACAACAGGATCAGGACTTTGAATACACGCACTGGTCAGCTTTATTGCACTGCTATGTAAAAGAACCTGACAAGTGAACTTGCATAACTTGTGATGCAGCACTAGCTCAGTCAGGAAATCTTTAAACGGTTTTCACCTTTGCAATAAGAGAGATGTGAACGGATGGATGTGAGCCTTTTTATACAAGCGCTGTCTCTATTAATTATTGGCCATGGTGGACAATGCATTATGTCAATTCCTGGTAGAATCAGAATTCATGGGCTGGAAGCGAGTCTAACACAGAAGGAGATTACAAATTGTAACGTTAGACTCAGTCTAGATATGCACATAGCGAGTGTCTGTAAGGCAAGATTTGTAAGTGGTTTTAGGGGTCTATAAGTGAAATAACACCTACAAGTAGAAAATTGTCAGATGTACAAATGTTCCATTTTAATAATTTCTGATAAGGTAAATAAGAAAATCTTAAAAGGGATCCACTGCGAAGGAGGTCATGGTTCAAATAATATTTGTAGCCAGGGCTAGAATTTCGGCGAGAATCCGAGAATCGATTCTCGCAAAGATTCTCGTAAATTGATTTGCGTGAATCAATGTTGATTCTCGCAAACTTTAGAACTTAAAACAGTAGCGAATTAGATGATTCCTGCAAAATTCACTTGTGAGAATCAAGACTGATTCTCGCACTCTGCAACGAAATTCTACCCCTGGTAGCTAGTAGAATGATTTATATGGCTTGTGAAATTTGCAGAAACCCAATCCACAAAAGATTCAAAGTGAATGTCAGATAGAAATACTTTTGAAATTTTAACTACTTAGTTCTCCAGGCAGACAAGGATGAATATTTATTAATCTTTTCCTGGAGATGGCCAGCGCACACAACTGTTGAAAAAAAAACCCCATGTGCGCTTGGCCGGACTCGAACCGGCAACCTCCTTATTACTAGTGACAGCGCCCTTACCAATTGAGCTAACAAGCCAGGGTTGGTAGAGGAGCGATAGGCATTATCTATAGGTGTTAGGTCCAAACAGGGCCGTACACAGGATTTTTTTTACGGGGGGTGCAGGTCTTCGAAAAAGTGGACTTTTTTTTGAAAAAAATGGACCTAACCCCCTTAAAATGGTCCTTTTTTTGGACGTTTTGAACATCTCATCACCAAAAAGTGGACTTTTTCATCATATTTTCTCTAAAGTTTGGACCTTTTTATCAAAAAATCGGCAAAAAGTGGACTTTTTCGTCATATTTTCTATAAATTTTGGACCTTTTTATCAAAAAAGTGGACCTTTTTCCCCTTTTGTGGAATTTTGGGGGTGCGACCGCACCCCCCCCCCCCTGCATACGGGCCTGGGTCCAAAAGGTGTCCATCGCTTTCCTAGCAGATAGCATATACCGTTCTGATGCTATCCGCTAGGAAAACGATGGACACCTATAGATGATATCTATCGCTCCTCTACCAACCCTGGCTTGTTAGCTCAATTGGTAAGGGCACCGTCAATAGTAATACGGAGGTTGCCGTTTTTTTTTCAACAGTTGTGTGCGCTGGCCATCTCCAAGAAAAGGTTAATAAATATTCAGATAGAAATACTGTCGATGTTTTTAAGGCTGGGCAGGAATTATCGAATGAGCTGAGAATATTGACAACTCCCAGCTTATAGTTAAAGCACACTTGTCCATTGTGTAACTCACTGAAATGCATAATACTGAACAAAGTCTACAATTTATCAGTAGTAGCATGCCAGCTGCAAGTTCTCAATATATTCAGCTCAATCAATATATTCAGCTACAAGGTGCAACACCCAAAGACCCCCCTAACTATCCACATAGTTTTACACATATTTCTGTGGAAATTGGGCAATAGAGGGCATGCTCTAACATGCAAGTTAAGGATTTTTGTGAGCCTATATTGTCAAGATTCCCACTATACTAGTATATGTTTTGATGTTTGTACAGGTGATATAGCCCATGTGTCTGGACCTATTTGAGGCACCTGCTTAAAAATAACCCACAAATTATCTGCAAAAGATCAAACAGCTGTATTGGATGCTACAAGGTTGCCCATTGTAGTTTAAAAAATCTGTAGGTACACACAGATACATGGAGGCTGCAGCCCTATTAGTCTGCCTGTGCTGGAGACTTCAAATGTTTCTAGGCACAAATTTGACATCTATGGATAACAATCAATTATATGCTGGCTACATGTTCCAAATTTAAACTGTTTGGATAATTTGTTTGGATAAAAAATAATAAAGGTAGCATCTATGTAGCATCCATGTCAAATGTTTTCATTTGACTTTGAAGGTATTTTCTCCAAATTAAAATACTGCTATTTTGACATTTTGATTAGCCAGTTTATATGATTACAGTGAGGAGTTCAAAGGAGTGAGTAGGTAACAGAAGAAAAGCCCATTATTGTAAAGGTAATTCTAAAAGAAAAGTTTGTCTGTAGGCTTCCTTCAAATGAAGATACAACATGCATTTATGATATTCTATCATTTTTTTTTAAAAGTTAAAGACACTATCAGTGATTCGACCGTAAAAGTCAAATACTTGAAATTTGCAAGAGTTGCTTAAATGTGAAGGATAAGTCTGTAGAATTCACATTTAGTTATTTTTTCCCAACTAGAAAATTGTCGGAAAAGGTAGAAAACAGCAGTGTTCAAAGATATAAATCTCCATTCAATTACAGTTACAGTGTTACAGTAAGTGTCCGTACGGACAGTAATGATTAAAATATCCGATTTTGTTCTTATTGGGTTGATTTTCGGTTTATCACTTGTAAAAGGGTATGTTAGGATACCTATCGTATATCCTCTAATAAATGCCCCCCCACTGTTTTTGTGATGAAAAGAACCCTCCAATAATGCCCCCCCCCCCAAAAAAAGGTACATGTATGGATACATACTAGTGATGACAGTCATGACTCATGCCGTGATCGCAGCACTCACAGTCTGTAACACGGCAAAACTTGCTCTGGGAGAATTGCTCTAGTTGCATTGATACTGCCTAGTTTAAGCAAGGATACCCCATGTATGCTGTGGCAAAGAAAAGTTATTTAATCTAAAACTATTATTCAGATGTAAAAAAAAAGCTTTAAATGATTTTATATGCAGCCCGAATCATCGGTTCAAAACACGCTACTTCACAATTTCGCGGCATGACTCCGCTGCACAAAAGATCTATTTCGGGTTCGCGTGAGGAAGGTTGGGATGGTAATGTCTAGAAACGCTCTCAATACTATATTTTCTCAAATGAAAAAATAAGAAGGAAAAAAGCTGGTAAAAGAGTTTTTCGGAGTATTTACAGATTTGAAATGTAGTAGCCATTTTTTTCCGAGAATGTTGGTGATTTTTCCAGCCTTCACCCCCGATGATTGGCGAGACAGTGTTTTTAGACGGATCTTAATGTCTATTTCTAATGATACCAAACACTCAGGAAAGGGCATAGCTCTTTTCCGCACCAATCTGAACTTACAGCCGGGGGAAAATCAAAAATTGGGTTTTTCTTAAAAAATAAGGCCAATAAAAGTGCCAGAAAAGGAAAAACGGCGGAAAGCAGCCTGGAGGACTAGAAGTACCTTGACAAACTTACCTTCGTTTACACAAGACGCTATGGAGCGGCTGAAAACCCTCATTTAAAGGTAAATTTTTCATCCTGATAATTCACCACCGATTTTTTCAATTTCTGAGTGAGCAAATCACTGATAGTGCTGTAACTGTCAAACTGATAAAAGTACTATCAGTGATTTGCTAAATCAGAAATCAAAAATAAACTTGCGTAATCCCCCTGGCAGATGGCAGTCTGGAACATGACCTCAGAGGACCTTTGATCCTTGGTACATGACCTTTGACATCATCCACACATGAAGGACCCCTTTTGCACCTTACCCACAAGTCTGGTTTAATCGGACTTGAAACTTTTCGAAGGAGGACACGAAAAATTGAAACCAACCAAAAACATAACCAAATGGAAAAAACATACTACACCAACATACACATACGGACTTTGCACCCTCACAATATCCCCTCTGCGTTCAAGCAGGGGGATAAAAAAAATTACCAAAAATCAGATTTGTGCATGTTATAACAGGGATAGCCATCTCAACATACCGTACAAGTGATGGACCAGAGCACAGAATGGGAAAAAAATGGACAGACAACATGTATTGAATGGGGATTTCATATTTTGAGAACTGCTGTTTTTGTGTTTTATTGGTAATTTGTACTGCTTTTTACTACTAACCCTAAGCCGTCCCTGTATGTCATTTGTGTTGGTTTTCATTTTAAATTAGTTTGAAACCTGGTTATTGAAAATAGTTTGATTTCTTTATGTGTAGAATTAGGACGACGGGAAATGAAAACTAACTGTAGCTAGATAGATACACCATCATGTGGTGCCAAAAAGGTTGTAAATGTAATATCTGCCATGTGATAAATGTGCTGCCATGTATTAGGAGAACTCAATTTCTCTTTCTTTCGAGTCAGTAGCTCTTTGAAATGATTCTTCAGGAGCCTGTGTTGCCTGAGAACCATTCAAGAGCCACTGGCCAAAAGACTTGGCATAATAGGATTTTTGACAGGAGTTTCTAAACAAAATGGCAGCTATCGCACTTACGACCTTGTCACACTCGCACGATGATAGTTCATGTGTACTGTAACCCACAATGATTATGCCTGGACTTCTGTTTTGTAATTGTTGTAGACTGATGTTACGCCAATGAGAAAAACATAAGCAAATGTTAAACCTACGCCTTAATTAGTCGACACAGTTTAACAACAAGTATCACATTTCAAATTTCTCAATAATTTGTATGTATGTCAGCATACCAGGATGCCAGATTAAGTCATAAATGAAATTGTGGTCATCTCCCCCCTTTTTAAGTAGTTATAGCACATAAATTTGCTACTGACTTTTACTTATTTAATGTTATCACTACAGACTCATCACCATGACCGGCCATGTGACAAGCAATGTTATCGCCATCAGAACCCTTTGCGGCAAGCCGTGCATGTACATGAACGACCTTTTTCTTGCATTTGAACAAGAAATTACAAATGGCAGAAATGACACAGGACGAATTTCAAATGACAAAAATTCAAATGAAAAAAAAACAAAACAAAAAAAAATTTTTTTTCAAATGGACGACTGACAACTGGGCAGAAATTTCCAAATGAAAATTTTCAATGGAAGACCATCTATTTCTTCTTCAATAGACAATCTACAAGAACAATTTATTCACATGAATACCCAGTGCAAGTTACCATTCCATATTTGCCTTTTAAGTTTTGTAAACCTTGTAGCAGAAAAATGGAACCGAAATTTAATGGAAATTCCTTCACTTTTTTTTTTTTTTTTTGATCTGGAAAAAATACTGTGATTATGATATGATCAAAAATAAACCTCCTATTGAGTTTGGAACTGTTTTTACTTCTTGCGTCTCGGATGAGAAGTGATGGCATGGTTTTTATGTATTTAAATCTGTCTCTTTCTAAAAAATTTGGATAAAAATGTCTTGATTTACTAGATATACCACTTTACTAAATTTGGAAGCAAAAAACAGCACAAAAACCCTCACATTACCACAAAGCGGCATTTTATTGGCGAGCCCCCCCCCCATGCATCTCGTTTAATAAACAATTTTCATTTTAAAAACACTCAACTGAACATGTGAGGATTTTAAAAAAAATCCTGCTTAATGTTGCTTCCCTGAACTTCTTGATTTTATGAGTCCAGACCAACCATGTCATTCTTGTTGTATGTGAAACCCTGCTTCGCAATTCACAAAATTGTCAGAGTTTTAAATTCAATATGAAACAGTTTATTATATACTATGGTAAGCAACACTCTTATTACACAGGAATTAACCTCATGAGGTCTTCCAGGTGATTTTATTGGTATAATTAACATAGAGTGTAGAATGATGTATTTGTCCAATCATAGACTTGGTCAGAAAAACTTACAAAGGTGTTGTACAGATCTAAGAATGCTGTTTTTATTGGTTAATCAGGTTTGTATCATGCTATACCATGAAATAAACCAATCAAGAGATACCCTGTAAGAAAAAGGTGGTAGACCCAGTGTGTGTTAACCATCTGTGCACTACCTGCCTTTTGTACACATTTCTGATTGGATAATTTTGTCAGTCATTTCAAAACCAGTTTAACAAGCAAGACATGTAGAAAAACGAAAGTGGTCAATTTTAATAGCCCTTTGCACTATCCCCGAAAATGCATCTCGTTTGGTGCCCATTCCATCCGGAACTTGTACCAGCCTCAAGTCGGATAAAAACACGTACGTTAAGAGCGTAATGAGAATACCACAAAACTTAACCTATCTGTGACTTGCACTCTAGTTTTGTAATCGTCCGTCATGGTTAAAGTAGGGCAACAGATACATACGATCGAATTCACGTTTGTCGTGACTTTCAACACCAGTGCCTCGATTGTTTTTTTTGTTTCTTTGATATTCTTCTACATTTTTTGAGATTAACTTCACGTGAAAAGGTACTTTTTATTGTCCTTTTAGGCACGTTCGGCGACGCGAAGAACACACTTTTTGGAGACATGACCTCTGGTACAAGTCCCGGATGGAAATGGGCACCAAAGGAGTGCATTTCGGGGATCCATGCAAAATGGTTCTTATTGGCTTATTATCAATTTTGAGTAGATAGGCCTACTTAGATAGGCTACTTGGCGATGGGGCATTTTAATGTTTTCCGCACAGAGCTTGTTTGCATTGATCATAGAATCTTGAGAAAAGCTTATTCTCTTGCGTTTTTGTGTTATGAGCAATTGGCTTGTTCCCACGGTCCTAGGCTACTGTGCTGTATTTTCTGGTCTGTTACGGACAGAAAATAACAAATTGCAAATTGTAGAAAGTAAAAATTGTGATTTTTTTTTACAGATGCAACCGAATTTGCAGTAAGATGGGCCACCACGTGGCTTACTTGACAGGCTGACTTCCACTTAGAGTGGAGAAAGGTCATTATGTTTGGGTTATTCATGGATGAATTCATACATCCCCCATGGAAGTCACAATCCCCAAAGGCAGGCACATATGGAATTGAACACATGGGGGATGTAATTCATTTGGAATAGCCAGAGTCAGGTCAATGCATATGTGTCACATGAAATGCATATGTCCACATGAAATGCATATGTGTCACATGGAAAATTGCATATGTGTCACATGAAATGCATATGTGTCAATGAAATGCATATGACAATCAGGCATTTCCTGACCATGGTTATTCCACTGTATTTAAAGGAAATATGTTCATGATTCTGAATCTTGGAAACTTTGGTATGGATGGAAAGCTTCAGTACGTAGATTACATATAATCCAAATTAAGTTGAAAATTGTTCCACATTGAGAGTATTTGCCTTTTATTTCCGCCCAATAGCTTACGCGAAAACGATCCGACAAATCCACATCGCAGGGCATATGGTGACGTCAAAGTGATGACCATCCATAGTTACGTCGTTGTGACCATCAATCGCAGTGTTGCCACTTCAATAATAATTAAACACAACGAAATGAAACAAAATAGGTCATCTGTAACTTTTTTTTCTAATTTTAATTATTATTTCATTAATACATCAATATTACAGTGTCCCGCAATAACAATTCGAGTCAACACGATCTTTTGGTCATCACTTTGACGTCGACGAGGAGAGCAAAATTGGGCGCTTTGATCAATGAAGCGTGGCGAAAAATCTGCCCGTTCTTCGTATGTCAAAAAAGCAAAAATTAAAATGCCTCTTATTGTTAATTTTTACATCAAAATTGTATTATTTTTTCGGGAAATTCGTGATTGGTATGTACATATATTTTATGAACTGTAAGTCAAACTGAGTGACAAAAATCTTCCCATTATTTCCTTTACTATACCCCATATGGGCGGTATCTCATTCTATGCAGCTTGCTTTTGCTTTCGTGTGTAAAGGAGGTTAGACACCAGTAAAACCAAGTTTTAAAAATCCGGTTTTGTCCAGCAATGGAGGCGGCCGGATTCACCTCACATTTACATCAGTACTGCTGTGAGGATTTATTGGAGCAAAAGATAATTGATCAGCGGATGCCCTTCCTGATGTCATGCGCTGGATGGCCTCTGGTGGCTCCCCAGAGCCACAGCAATGCCCTTGTAGGGAGAACTTCTAGGGTAACCAGCTACCCTCCTCCCCAGATTTCCTTAGAAACTCAATTGCACAAGGTTCGGCCCTGTTCGACTTTGGATTTTTGACCAATTCTCCTAGATTTTGTAGATTTTGAAACCAAAGACGATTTTTTTTTCAATTTTTTTAGTCTTAAAGTAATCCTTATCCAACTATCTTTCATATAATGGCTTGTCTTCCACTTAATTTTCTTCTGATGGCTATTTTTGTAAGCACCTGAAAAACAATATGCTCTTGAATTTTCAGCCAAATTTTCATTGATTTGCTAGTTTTGTTGCATTTTGAAACCATGGATGATTTTTTTTCTTCAAATTTTAAAGCTTACTAGTAATTCTATGACAATTATCTTTCATATAATACAACTTAAATGCTTGTCTTCGACTTAGTTATCATTTTGGGAATAAATGATTGAGTTGTCTATGTACACGAAACCCTGTGATGGGGGTGATGGTTTAGCCGCCGACAACCCAGTCCTGGGACGGGTAGTACTGGTTACCAGAATACCAGTAGCAGGCCCTCAAAGAAAACCCGACCTGCCTTGTCCGGTTACTGTAAATTTCTTTCCTCTAAATTCCTTCACTCATTTCTTTACTCTAAATGTTCTAACTACTGTGTGTCAAATTAACTTGCATACAAGCTTATTATTTGACAATTATACAGGGTTTGGTTTTGCTCACAGCAGCCGACAACATCCCGCTGAGCTATTGTTATGAGTGTCATTGTTCAAATAAGAGTCTCTTCAACAGACTTTAGTAGGCGTCTGTGGAAATTTGATATTCGGGTTTAATTATAAGGTTTTAAAACAAAAATATGTGACCGGTTAGAAGTTTTTCTGTTGAACGGTCTCGGGTGGTATAAAAGGGACCATTTTAGACAAAAAAATTTCTACACGGTCATTGATTTTTCTTGGGAAATGCGAAGTAAATGTCCGCTTTTTGAAATGGCAGCAGTGCATGACCTGATGTTGGTGTAATCCATGCACAGTGAGAGTTTGCTGGCTGCTGTGGGTTTTGCTGGCAAATTGGTCAAAAACTGGAAAAATGTTTTTGCCTCTTTAAACTATTTGCAAAAAGTGGACAAAACTAGTAGAAACTTGTCAATTAGGCAAATAAGTAATACAGACAGCTGATGGAATGGACAGTGGCGAAACCAGATCTTTGCAAAATGGGTTGCAGAAGGGGTGTCGCGAAATTTTCTGAGGCCCTTCTCTATTGACACTGTACAAACGGTCAGTTCATTTGGGGGGGCAAACGGGGGAAGGACTTGCCAACCTAACAGCAACAGAACGACATCAACTTCCGGCGTAACCCGAGTGCTTCTTACTCAGACTTAATGTTAGGAGGGCGCTATTACGCATATTGAACGGTCACACACAGACTTGACTAAAGGCTAGGCCTGGTCACAAATATTTAAATCTAAATGACTGTTATTGGAAATTGCACTGTTTTGCAGAGAGGTTAATCCACTAACCTCGATGGATTTTGACGTCAATAATTTCTTCTTAAATTATCATGATACTATTAAGATCTTTTGAACGAAGGTTTAAGAGCTGATTTTGTAATGTCACTGAGACAGAGACTGCCATAGTAAATGCACGTAGTAGTTCCCCAAATTACCGTTTGGAAATCCCCAATGCCCAAATTGAGCAAATTGTGTCCTACCCCCCTGCACAGCTGTTTGAAAGTCTCATTTATTATGACAAAACGAGAATAAAACAAAAAATATCAACGGCGACACACTTTTGACAACTGATTTGGAGTGTTTATACCAATATCTACATCCTGTGTAAATTTGATGAAATTTCATTGCGGGCAAATATGATTGTTCATAAAAATCTAGTTTTACACGTCTTTCTATGGGAAATAGGCATATAGAGGGCGCTATAACATACAAATTATGACCTTTGTAGGCCTATATGGCAAGATTCCCGCAATGGATTTTTCTGATTTTTGCGGTGGTAATAGCTATTGCATGTCCCTACTTATATCAGTTGTCAAAATTGTGTCGCCATTGTTTAAAATTGCTCTAAAAATAAAAGAGACAATTTGCATGGGGTCAAACAGCTGTGCCTGATCTCAAACAATTTAGAAAATTGGGGTGCTCTTCAACAAAAACATGTTATTATTGCTTTAAAGAACTACCCAACCCATTAGACCAGTTTTTCTAACTGACGGTGGCATCCTGATACGTGATGTAGGGGTGTACTCAGGACTGGAGGACATTGGGGTGCAGTCTGTGTGCGGGGACCTTTGATAACTAATAAAAATAAGCCGATTTTATAATTTTTGCAAACTCCGGGATCTGGTGCTGCCTCACGCAATAATATTCATCTTAAAAAGAAAAGCCAAACATTTTATTTTTAACATCTTGAAAGTGATTTTTTTCTAAATTTATTTCGAAAAGGCCATCAAAATTTAGGGTTGGGATTTATTCCGTTTTATGTAAAAGTAAGATATAGGCCTACATTATGCATTTACACTCTCCGTTAAGGTGGTATTAGGTAATTTTTCAACCGGCGATAATTAAACATTTTTGGCTTTTCTTTTCAAGATTCATCTCGCTGCCTGCCTCACACCCCGACTGGGCATGCAAGTGTGATGGTCTGAAAGTAAGGGTACATGCTCAATTTAAATTTTTTTCATCATTAGATGAATGTCTATGCCATTATCGTTGCCTTGGAAAATGGCTGTCATCTTGGATTTTATTTTGAAGTCTACAATAGGTGACAGTATTAATTTAAAGCATTTTTATATTTTTAATAATGTGGTTAAATGGATCAACTTTAACAGGCCTTCAATTACACATGTATACAATTTGTAAAGATTTCTAGTTCAGCAGGACATTTTAGTGATAGTAGATCAAATTTCTGATTAACCATCTGTAACCACTTTCAAAAGCCATAAATATAGTGTACAATTCCCCAAAGACTATTTTACTCAATACAGTCCTACTTTTCACATGAATCATGCCAATTAAAAGTTTAAACACCATGTTACTCGACAGCCAGTATTTTTGCGTGTACAGAATTTTGCATTTTTTGTGTGTTGCCTGCCTTAAGGCAGGAAGACACATTGGGATCACTTTGTCCACTGCTGTTGTTTTCTGATGATGATGTTGTAGTCTGTTGTGAAAAAAGGTTAACATTTGCCTGTAATATCTGCAAACTTTGATGGATTTAAAACAAACTTGAGTCATAGGCCAGTGACATAATTATTTTCTAGGGCAGGAAGCGGGAGGGGGGGGGGGGGGAAAAAAAAAAAAAAAAAAAAACAATACTTGTTACAGTAAAAAAAATAACGTAAGTAAAGAGTTATTTATAGCATGTCATCTTATGGTAAGGTTATTTAAACAGGACATGGCGTGAAACATAGGTATTTTGAAATTGTCCGGAATTCTCTCGCGAGATCACTTCTAATCACATAAAATTCTTGACCGGATGAGAAATAAGCACTTCAACAGGGAAGTGCAAAAATTTGCAACAGCAAGATTCTTAATTGCTGTGTAACCCATTACTTCAACTATTTCAGTTATTTCAATGTGTTCTCTTGCTGGTTAATACACTTGACCAGTATAACACCACGGTCTACCGCTAAGTATTTGTGAAGTACACCATGTCACCTGTGGCAGAGTATAGCCATGTCTTCATGGCTATACCTGTCATGTAAGGTACTTTCTAAAACTTAACTTCTTCCATGCGACTTAAAGGGATTAGCAGCGATTTGCTAATCCGAAACATCGAAAAAATTATCAAAATTCATATTTTTATATTTTTGTTACCGGCTTGGATATGCGAACATAACCTGCAAGTGGTTGGCTTGAAATCCGTGTATTAAAGACAAGGCAGTAATTTTTATCTGATTCTGTAATTTCTATACGTGCGTATCAAAATTCGGACTTGAGATCAAAAAAGCCTTTCACGGTGAATATCAGATTTTCAGCGTGATATTGTGCACCATCATCAATACAGTTTGACCTCAAACACATCCATTATTGATCTTTGTCTATTCTGTACTGGTGTAAACCACAACCACCTGTTTAGTGCTGATTTTGAGACGCCGACGCTTTATGTCTATTTGCGGCAGACGATGTGACAAATTTCCTCAAATACTTAATTTTTTTCACTATTTGGTGGTTTGTTTCTACATTAAAGCAGTTATATGGGATTGTACACACTTATCCCTGATTTATGTGTTTAAAAATGCATTTCCACATTTTTTCGATTCTCTTGCATTATCGCTGCTAATCCCTTTAAAGGTCACACACTGAGGATGGAGCTAAGCCAGGGGCCAGGGTACCCACCCACATGGGTTACCATCGCAGGCCATGCAACTCCCCTGTAATGACTCCAGTGGCGTAACCAGAGAGGGGGGCAGGGGGAAGTTACCTCCCCCCCGGGAATCTTGCCCTGACTTCCTGCACACGCACTGATTTACAGTAAAAACAACATAGGCTTATAGTATACTAACAAATTTTAATATAATTTTTTGAAACAAAAATATCAACCTACATGCTTGAATAAAAGCTGGTTATGCCACGGGACGCGCGCTGGACGACTCCCACAAAAGAGGTAGTATTAACCTGGGTTTGAAAAAAAATTTGCTTCTCTCTGGAAATGTCCTCATGTCTCTTTAATATGCCAAAACATGATTTGTTAGAAAATTGAGGCTGCTATCCTTGGGAAAATGCTAAGTCAACCTGTAAGTTGGAAAAAAAATTTTGCTGTTGATGAATATTTCAAGCTGTGAAATTTTTAAAATAGACATTGTATTCAGAAAGATTCAATTTTTTTTTGTTGCAAAAATTAACTCACTTTAGTCAAATCTACAGAAATACCCGCTGCTTTGAAATTAGCTACAGTTAATAATCTCAAAAAAAGTCAAAACTCCACCGGCAATATTGCTATATAAACAAGTCATGTTCACTCCCAGGGCCCCATCTTGGATGGCAACGACCCTAGTCGTAAATACCGGCCTTTGTCCTCAGTTGCTATGGCGCACACACGACTATAATGTAATTCCTATTACGTACAAGTAACATGTTTGCGGCCACTGTCCCTGCCTTCAAACCTTCTCTCTCAGGGTATATGTGTTAGCCCTATTTCACGCTGAACCTATTTTCCTCGCTGTGATATAATGCATTCTCTATTGACCATGGTCTTTGATGCACCTGAAAATCTCGGGCAGTGGATCCGATAATTTGAATCAATAAAAGGTCCTTGATGTTATATGCAAGAATAATGTTACCGGGTCAGGATAATCAAATTTGTGGTTATGACTTTGTCAATTTGAAGTGTTAATTATAGAAAATACAGGTCCAAAAATTACTTTGAAATGATTCTCTCTCAATATACTATATAATATCATTCATTATCTAGGTAACACCATTTACAATGTTGTGCCAGGATTTATTACAAATTGCTGGCACTTGTGCAATCTCAATTTTATTTGGTTGGTTTACACCCATTCTCCTTAAAACACTAGCATGTCCCAGTGATTAAATGCTAGCTTACAGAGATTTATTTTTTGCTTGCATGCACTGCATAGGGTCGTCAGTTGGATGCATTATATTGTAGGAGAGCCCAGAGTTAGGCGAGTAGTACATGTACGTACATGGCCACGCTTGATCGCGTTGTGTGTGCGTAACTGACTCTAAATGCCATCCCATCTGTGTTGAGTCAAGTACGCTGTGTTAATTGCATTTCAAGTAAACGCACAAGGCCATCCTATTACGATTCTGACCAAGGCATTTCAGGTGTATCCGGTAGCGGAATACGCTGAAGTACAGGATGTTGTTTGTTGTTTGCAGATTTTTCAATTACAAGAAATAATTAAAATAAATCAGTGCCCTGCTTATAAATATTTAATAGTGAGGATTGTATTATGATATAAGTATAAAAGATTAAACATTTTAAAGACTCATCATTTAATAACAACAAAACGGACAATACGATGATAATAAATATCTAACAATGACCAAGTCACTGAACGCTGACAATGGTGATGATGAATTGATGATGATGGCCCGACTATGGTTGATGATGATGATGGGGTGGTGATGATGATTGATGATGGTGGTGATTGAGATGACGACGACGATGTTTAAAGTGGTATATAATTACGAGGGTCATCAGACTGAACATTTTTTAAACAGAATTTTATTCTAAGATAACATATCATACAATTATCCTTTTGTTAAGAATTAAGCCATTCATTCAAAAACAGTCTGAACATTGGCATGCTTTCAGAAAGAACACACACTGCATTACTCTAAATGTGCTTCAGAAGATCTCGTCAATCCATATATCAGTAAGGCACAACCACATTGAAGGGAAATTCTTTATGATGTTGATATGGAAAAAAAAAAAAAAACCCACGAATATCTATGTACATGCTATACCTGTCTATAGCGATTGCGTTTAAATGAAAGCCAAACTTAACAGGACATGTAAATGTATTAGAATGTAACGCTCGTCGGTTTGAAAATGTCCATTGCCAGACGCCATACTCACTCACACATATTAGTCTTTAACAATGCTTAGCCTTCCTTATCATGACCATGTGACTGACAATTCGCCAGCCCAAGTGGCGTAGCCAGGTGGGGACAAGGGGGGGGCAGAGTTGCCCCTCTGAAAAAAATATTCAGGGGAAATCGGTAAATAAAACATCGGATTGTCATGTTTAAATCAGGCCCTTTTTAGATTGTTTGCCCTGCATGGGAAACAAAATTTGTGCTCAGGGGCATCCCCCGACCATTTTTAAGGGGGGGTGATTGGTCTGTGGTGCCGACAATATCATGGGCCGGATTCAAGAATTTTCAATTGTCCGGCTTGCTGCGCGCGCCAGGTGGGACCCGGCCGAAAATCCAGATTACTTTACAGCTATGAAACAAAACAACAAAAAGATGTGGAGGAGTGCCCACCGATAATCCACCCATCCAATCATTTTTTTTGGGGCGCCGACATTACCATTTCGAAGACAAGTCAAAATGTGCCGACAGGCAGGAATTTGTGTAAAGGGGGGGTGTTGTCACACACCCCCACACCCACCCTCTGGGGACGGCCTGTTTGGCTTGTGAACCGGACATTTGTTGGCACCTACTGGGAAAATTGACCCCTCAGAACCACTGGGATGGCTACGCGCCTGCAGCTGAGCTCTGTGGTAAACTTCCTTGAAAATATTCACCAATATTTCTACTGATTACATGATAGTTATACATTAACAAAGTCCATTCCTTTTCACTCACACTTGCAAGGGAGCCAGCCCTATATAAGAAATATAATTATAGTTACTATAAACCTCTGTTCACAAGGAGGGATCTGTCAATCAAAACAAAAACCCGGCAACAAACAAAAAAATTTACACGTACTATTATGTTGGATAATTTTTTTCTCAAAATGCTGCATCCCAAAATCCACCGATTATGTGTTATAATCCTATACAGAAACTACCAGGGATATTTAAAAGGGTATTTGGTGACCACAACCTGTTCCTGACTTGCAATCCTCAAAACATTTTAAGTTCAATTTTTTAAACCATCCATCTCATAATAGGGAGGGGAAAAAAATGCATTTACATGCTGCAATAAAAAATTGAAAAAAGTAAATGTTTATTTATGCTACTTAGCATAAAAAACGCCATGTCGTATTTGAATTTTTCACAAAATATGTGCAGCTGATAACTCAGGCAATACATAAAATTTGGGCAAAAAATAATTTAGTGTTGGTAAAACATTGCAGTGCGAAAAACAAAATGTTGGTCCACATAGACCCCCCCTTATACATGTACGTTTTAGTTTACACAGTATTCTATGGGCTACACTTTTTTTGTAGCTCTCATATCAAAAATATTATCACAAAATACGATGAGGTATTGGGTCAGGGTCATTGAACAACATGAAAACTTTATATTATTCAAGGAATAGACAGCAAAATGTGAGGATTTTTTTAGCTTATAATCAGGGAAAAGTATGTACAATTTCCACATAAACTACATCGGCGGATTCTTACTCACATAGTAGCCTATACGGCCAGCTACACCCAGTCTACCGCGGCAGCTATGGCACAGTACACAAAGGGCTAATTGCGAGGCGGTTAGCTTCGAAATAGGGCTTACAAAGTACACATTTTAGGTATACGTAATTTGGCTACTCGCTTTACCTTACCCCAATGGTACCCTTGTAGTTGCCCACTAGGTGGAGGAGAAAGGTGGATGGTTGAGTAGACGTACCGGAAAGTAGAAACGCAGCTACACGTAGATACCCCCGTTATTAACACAACGCCATTTTGAGAGTGATGAATCATTTCATGAAATGAGGGGCGCTATACACTTGGGCTCCGGTTAGCATTTTGGAACGTTTTTTATAGGAAAAATCATTACGATTACGAAATTCAAATCGGGCATCATCAAAATCCCCCATATTCCCGCACACTGTAATAAATGTGAATATATGCCAAAAATATTTTTTGAATCAAAAAACAAATTGGCATGGAAATACAGAGCGTGCTAGGAGCCGGTGTAACCACGCATGCGACTCCACAACGGTGGCAGACAGCCGCTGTGTGGACACTATCCGTCTATGCGGCAAAAATACACGGAATCCTGGCTGGCAAGTGTACATCCCGGGTGTACATCTAGTGGGCAGGTAATCCATGTTTACTCGGTAGTAGCTGTGTGGTAACTACCATGAAGACATTGGCCGGTTTGTAATTTAATACTGAAAAAAACACCAAATAGTGAAAGAGTGAGTAGCAAATCGGTGCCCATCCCTTTAAATCGGGCCAACATCAGTGCGATGGAGGCAGTCGATCCCAGAGGGAGCAATTTCAAGTCGTCCCGCCATCAGCAGACCAGAGGGGGAAAAATTCGAGTAAATCGTCCCGGTGTTGATTTGCTCCAATTAAGTCTAACTCTGAAATTGACGAAATGCGCACGTAGCGTGTGAAAATTGCCGAATTTACTTTAATTTGGCTAAATTTGTTCTGAAATGGTTGAAATTCCCTCCCAAAAGAGGGATATTAAAAATACACCATTTTTGGCCATATCACCCCGCTTTTTCGAGGCCCGAGGGGGAAACTTGCCCCCCCCCACCCCCCCCCCCCCCCCCCCCGGTACGCCATGGGGCCAGCCAACATACAACCTTTAAAAACATCAAGGGCATTTCCAAAGCAATCTATAATATGATTTCATGAAGCAAAATAGCAAAAATCCTTGATTCCAGCAATAAAACCAATAAATCCAAAGGTGCGTACCCAAGCACTCGCTCAATCACTCCAAAAAAACTAGGTTCAAATATAGTATGTACATGTCCTACAAAATCTGTGGCACCCACTACTTAAAGACAGGATCAGTGATTATCCAGAAAGATAAAAAATATTTAAAATTGTAAAGGAATAGCTTAAAATTGAAGGTTAAGTCTGGTAGCGACTACTATTAGGTATATTTTCCAACTGAAAGTTGACAGAAAAGGAGAAGAAACAGCAATGTTCAGGGATATGAATCCCCATTTAATTAAGTTTAGTAATTGTCCGTACGAGACAGTAATGACTAAAATATCCAGTTTTTTTTTTTTTTTTTTTTTTTTTTTTTTTTTTTTTTTTTTTTTTAATATTATATTATTAATGGTTTAAAATGCAAAAAATTGATTTTTGATTATTTTTTCTTATTTTCTGATTTGGTAATTCACTGATAGTGCCTTTAAGATGCCAAGAATCACATTCTCATATAGTATAGCTTTTTAATTCCTACTATACATACACACTAGTTACATATCAACGTCAGGCTCATCAGGCAGGAGTATTATAGTAACAAGGAGAAATAACACCTGTTTGGAGTAACTTTTCTTTAAGCACACGGCCTCATATCCTGCCCCGAGTTCACTGACACACTAAAGAAAGGGTAATATGATTGAACCTTGTGTAGCCAGAGGATAGTTGATGACATCGAAGTATAATGTCCATAGTTATTCCCAACATATGAATAGATTAATTTGTAGTAGTAGGCCACTGCAGTTGCTTTCAGGTAATGTTTAAAGAGGGGAGGAAAGAGCCACAGAGTTCCTTAATTTTGGAAAGGAGCTACCACAGTTAAAGAAAAGGTTGGGGGGGTTATCCCCCAGATGTGTTGTCAGACTAGGAAAGTCAGCTTAAAGTGACAAGCAAGAGATTTTTGGGGACTACAAATTTATTAAAATGTCAACTGATCAGTTGTCAACCACCTACGAGGAGCGTTTAAAGTTTATTGGACAAAACAAGAACAAAAGAACCGCAAAACCTTGCTTTGAAAACTGGACTGCTATATTCTAATCGTCCCTATGGAAAAACAATGCTTTGGAATTTCTGTTGTGCATGACAAAAAGAAATTACTAAATCATCATCTTATTACATAAAGACAACATATGTGGCTTATTCACTTAAGGTGTGGATCTGCTCATACATAGAAAGCATTCCAATATGCAAAAAACCTGGGTTAAAAAAAAAATGAGTGGGTGTTCCTCTGGAAATGCCTCAGGCTCTTTCAGCTACCTGGAAACTTAAAGGGGAAATGAAAAAAAAAACAACTGTAATGGGAGGGGAAAATGAGAGGTTTGGTCATCTGCGGGGACAAAAAATGGTTCTCACTGCATGGGAAAAGGAGTAAGTATAACAACAAGATCTTATTGAATAGATCCATTTGAGCCTGGGATATCAGCCTCTGAAGGTATACTTAAAAATCCCCATTGTGTCACTGGCAGGTTCTTTGCATAAACAGGATATTGTATAAATGGAATGGTTTTAAAACCATGGCACAACAATTCAAGTAAACACCCTTGGGTAAAAAAACTCCTTAAAAAGGAAATGGACCGGTCAATCGTTAATGAATCATTGTTTTGTGGAGGTTATACGCTTGTCAATGAACATGTCATTATTAAAAAACTGTAACATACTAGATTAAATAAAATCAAAAATCTATTGCATTTAAAGGCACAAAATTGCTACCAAAACATCAAAATGTTTGCGAAAATTTTGCACCATTAGAGAGCGACAAATTCAAAATGGGGAGAAAAAATCACTTAATTTCTACGATCCAATCACAAAATTACAATTTTAAAAGAATATTAAAAAGGAAAACAACTATCATCACCTGCTAAATAGGATGTTTTAATTAAAATTTAAATACAAACTGTATAATTTACCTTTTTTTTAAAATGTTGAAAATTCCTCACCCACATTCCCATAGGCTAACGTTAATTATGGAACAAGATAGAGTGATGATGATACTAATGATGGCAAGTCGGGGGGATGAGGGGTGCGGACAACAAAGTGCTCCATCTAAATTTGAAAATTTGTCTCCCGTTCGGCATATTGCTATAATATTACCGTTACACAGGTGCACAACCACCATTTTCGATCGTCTCTAAGTTTACACGTTGCCACAGTGACATTGTGCAATGCTCCGAAGTACAATCACTCAGCGGTTGGGCCCGCGGCTTCTCGCAACAGCTAGCTGCTTTGAAGGGAGCGCGTCACTAACGGGTTGATCACTCTCCTTTAACGCAATAGTTCAGAAGGACATACAATATTTTCTCCAAGCTTTCGCCATTATTTTGTCTTAATATGCCTCACATGTGTTAAATCAATTAGAGCTGTCAAGATTTAGCCCCCTTTCGCAACATGAGACTATGAAGCAAGGTGAAACATTACTGCAAAATGAACCGCTAGCTGATTTGAGTGGGATCGGTCAAATAAACGGTTGATCACTATTCACATCATGCAAAACTTCACGCGACCTTACAATATTTTCTCCAAGACATCTCCTATAGGCCTATGTCTTTTTCGATGTCACAAATTCAAACTTCACTATGCCTCAATCTGCCTTAAACGTGTTAATAAGTAAGGAGCTATCAAGATTTCCCCACAACATGAGCTATAATGAGCCAGGAAGAAATTTACGGCCAACATGGCGCCAGCCAAAGAACTCCCCCCCCAAAAGACCCAATCAGTGGTAGCTGGGGTCGGAGAAAAGTGGCCACTAAGTGATTCAATCATGGGGGAAATGGGGGGGGTGAGTGCAGAGTACCCCTTGAAGAAATTGCGGTAAAATTGGGAAACTTTGAGGCAAAAGCAGCCGTTTGGACGCTACCCTCCAATCGGGGCGATTTTTTCACTGGTCGGGCTGACTTTTCACTGACCGCGTTTTTGCCCCTCCGAACCACAATGCATGCTAAAGATGGGAACCTAGCTACGGGACTGGGGCTGCAATGATTCAAAACAATAAAATTGTTAAGAGATAATAATTATAGGTTATAATCGTAAATATAGGCCTACTCTTTGCCCGAGGCAGCGGCATACGCAGGAAATACTTTTTTGGGAGGGGGGCGGGACCTCAAAAAAGTGTGACCTTTTTGGCTATAAGTGAATACCCCACGGTCCTTTTGAACATTCTCACCCTAAAATGGGCCTTACTTGTCAAAATTCTCTAATGTTTGGACCTCTTATCCCAAAATACAAGCAAGTAAGTGGACTTCGGCCCCTTTGTGGAATTTCCCCCTGCGTATTTTCTTAAAACTAAAGATTGAAAAATCAATCTAAAGATTGTGGAGTTGAGGGAAAAGTTCTTAAAAAGTCGATTGAAAATTCAAGGAATTTGGTTTTGAATTTTCGATCTTTAAGGAGCTTTAGACTGATTCTCAATCTACTTTGGAATTTTCCCTCACCTCAATCTTTCCATTTAAGAGAGAGGGGTCTGGTTTCGCGTCATGTTGCAAAAATCAAGCACATGGACATAATGACCTAAAAGGACACACTTTGAGGTGATTTACTTTTTACACTGTTGTTGTTTATCTATTGTATTTTTCTATGATATTTTTTAGTAAATTATGGCCAAATGAAACACCCTTTACACAATACATAGCTGAAGATACGGGGCTTGAATTGGCAGAGGATAGGGGGTACCGATACGTCATTGTTTAGAGTGTTCCGCCCCATCCGATTTTCGGGGCGCCGATGGGAAAGAAATACGATCCTGTAATTTTCACGTTTCATTGTTTACAGTATTTTGCTGTAAATTCACTGTGATAGTTACAGTGTGGTGGGGGGTGTGATAGAAATACATTACTACTAATTGCGCAATTTTATCTACATTGCATTTAAAGGTGCAGGTCACCCTTAATTGTAAAACAATATAGTACAATATTGCAAGAAACTGAAATAAAATGCTAAAAAATACAACATTAAGATGATTCTTATTTCTGCCTAGTGTTTTTCCGTGGGGGTTCTTTATTTGTTAATATTTTGAGTAAAATGACCAAATGAAGCTCGGCCTCAATACACGAAACATGATCGCTAATTGACAGGTTAAGATTCCGTACACTCTCTCATGTTTAACTCTTTATGTCATTTCATGTCAGGGACTTGGTCATCACAATCATTTTAATTACACATAGCTCCTATTACTTGTTTGTGGCATCACTTGACTTCAGTGGTGTTTGTATTTTTATCAAGGGACTTTAGGTCACATATGGACACAAATAAATTGAATTTGGCGTACACAGTTAATCGTGGAAGTGTTGGCCTCGGTTTGCGTATTAATTAGTGTATACCAGACCACAATGTTCGGACTTAGACTGGTACCTTGCCCGATCATAGCGCTTGCAGATAGTTAGAACTCGCTGGTTATATAGTGCAAAGGTTAGAGGGACCAGCGAATATCAGCGGGGTCAAAACTTACCAGAGCACGAATGCTTAGCCTAAGTTGTTTACCCGTCCTCTATAACTGGTCACGTTGGGCTAATACGCCGTACGTCGAAGGTGGAAAGAAACCTTATACGGATTTGTACAGGGGGTTTTCGCATGCAAAACTATGTAGATGTTCATGATTTGTAAACACATCTTTAACTCTTTGGAAATCTTGAAGAACAATACCTACAATGCACATTCGCGACTTTTACCTTAACTATACGATCTATTAATACAAATCTTTTTCGTCTAAAACTAATCACACAGTTCCTAAATCTAACTTCTCGAAAGGCACCCATGTATTCGTTTGCATGCAATCCTATGGGGTTTATAACTTCCGGGTTAAAACACATAGCAAAGCACGGTCTCCGACCGTGCGAAACTCCAGTTGCAATTAGGAAAATTTGTCCATAGCTGGACAGCCTGGAGTTTACCTCGTTCATTGGTTGTTTAGGTATGGACCAATATGTGTGACAAAAAATTAAAAAACATGTATATACAATCCCTAAATCAAAAATTGCATATTGTTTTTCTTTGAGTAGGGTTTTTGTTTTTTCTTCTAACGTGACTACAACATGCTTACAAATTATTAAAAACAGAAAGTGAAATCAAAGAACAGGCAGATTTCATTTCTGGACAATTGCAGTTATTATATTTGTTTATCAGGGTGACCAAAATTTCACTATTTGCTTTTTTTGCATGGATCACCAGTTGCACGGAGGTTTCAAACTGAGTAGCAATATGAAGAGAGCATTCACACATTCTCTCTATCCAAAACCCAATAACCTGGAAGAGGTGGATCATGTTAGCACACCAGTTTTTGAGGCTCTACCTGCAAATGGCGAATCAAAAGCTTTTTTCTTTGTTGGGCCCTGAAAAGCACTTATAACCATTTTGAACTTATGCACAAAGTCAACGTTATTATTGTTAGATATGCAATTCTAGGACAGTGGCGTACGGGCCTGCACGCTCTGAGGGGACAAATTTCCCAGTCTTGGGAAATTTTCCCTCTCGGGGTGTCAAAGGCCAATTTTTCTCGTCAGAGGGCTAAAAAACGGTGATTTAGCATGATTTTTGCAATTTTTGCAGGCCCCCCGCCATGTTACGCCACTGCACTTGTTCTAGGATATTGAACCTAAAATTCGAAATTCACTAATTTGTAAAATAACAAGCAAAACGCACAAACCTCTCGTTTAAAATGAAATTCAAGCCGCCAGGAGAAAACAAACTTCATTTCTTTCCCCAGCCTTATGTGAAACCTTCTCTAATCACTTAAGAGGTTTTATAAATGGCAGTTAGACAGACATGTCCTTACTTAGAGCACTTTAAAAAGGTAAGCAATGCATTGCCTTGAAGACGGCGATTTGAAAGATCGTCCCATCAGAAATCCCAAAATGTCAGTGGCATTGGATTTTCCTGTTGACCTATGGATAAGATTATGCGATGGCTGCTTGACGTATGTCATTCATAGTGATGCTGTCAGTAACCGCACAGCAATTACACAGTTTGGCACCCATTCATTACCATTTTAAGGATACATGGGCATGGTCTGTGGGAACTTGCCATTATTTTGGTACAATTCTCTCCGAAACATTAGTCTAATTCATCATGTAGTTTGTGGGCCTATGAAGAGAAGGAGTGGAGATACCCAAAGTATAGGATAAACACACAAAGTAATAAATTTCTTTTTTATTTATTTGAATATGTAGCGGGGGGACAATATGACATTTGTTTAAATTTTTAAGGGGCATTCAGGGATATATAATCTGAACTCAAGTGTAGTACACTTCATCTGACATAATGCAGATTGATTTATGTGAACGATTTAGTCCTTTGTTTGATAAGGGGTTTCATTTTCTATGGGGCTGTCATTTCCACGGGGGTCTGAAAGATTTTCAAGTTAATGTTTAATTTTGTATTTAGGTCTGCACATGGACATAAATGTTACAACACAGTGCCTAAGGGCAGCCGTGAAACAAACTTGATGCATGACATCAAAATGCACCGTCAGAACAACTTGAAAATTCAGAAATAACTTTTCTCGGATATCTGGTGAAACCATAAATAAACAAAAATTAAAATTAGGTGATAGGTCTGACATACAGTGTGAGTGCACAAAAAAACCCTACATTCAGAATAAAAAAATAATTAAATAAGTTAAGAATGGTTTTTGCTCAAATGCTTTGTATGGTTATAAAGAAGGATAAACAGGCTATCAGAAAAACTGTTTATTTGGTGTCATTGGGATTTGGAGGAAGAAGTTACGCATAATTTTGCTGAGAGACTTACAAATCATGTTTGGCCGATTGGAGCCAAAGAAAGATGCATCGGTTACATAGAGTAACATGTTCGTCAGCAGCGAATTGAGTACAAAATTTAACACCAAATTATATTAAAACATAGAAGGTGGGAGAGTAATTGAAGGATTATAAAAAAAGATCCCAGAGATTAAAAAAGAAAAGGCTACGTGAAAAAATGCTCAATTTCTCAAATAAGAAGTCAAGATAGCTGGTGTAATACCACAGTTACTGGTTCAAGCAGGATTTCGTGGTTTTAACTACAACAAACTTGGGAGCAAAGTGAAACCATAGAAAGTTTTGTTATTCCGCCTTTAAAACAGCACTGCGATATTGAATTTTAAGTTTAATTCCATTTATGTTCAGAATCTCAGCTTTAGTTCTTCTTGCCAATTTATGGACGCTGAGTATACTGTATTTGTGCAAAATAATTACCATTTTTTTTTTTTTTTTTTTTTTTTTAAAATTTTATTATGCTCATGAACTCAGACATTGATATGGAAGTGATTTTCAATAACTGGCTCTTCATTGCATGGTAATTAATTTTGAAGAATTTTACTTATAATATGTTACACAATAGGACCTTTTTAAATGCTATGTTTTTGTCGAGAAGAAATCGATACTATCTGAAATTGCAAGTGTGAATTGTCTTTGCGATAATGTTTTATGGTATACGTCGTGGTCAGTCTCTCCGATTGTATGGTTAAAATCGGCCAAACTAATTTTTAGGTCTCTCCGCAAATGACATAGTTTTCTGAAACCAAAAGTACCAAAAGAAACAAAATAAAAATCTTCTGATAGACTGTTATCTCTGTAAAACAACCAAGCAAACATTGAAGCAAAAATAACGTTAAAATTGAAGAAAAATCTTCATGAATGTAGGGTTTTTAATGACTCACACTGTATACCTTTTAGGGGTCTCAGCGAGTCCCG